>PVIJ01002490.1:0-159309 GCA_004024925.1 Scalopus aquaticus | reverse complement strand
TTTTCATGTATCTGTTGGCCATCCGCTTTTCTTCTTTGGAGAAGTGCCTTTTGAGCTCTTCTGCCCATTTTTTGACTGGGTTGTTGGCTTTGTTTTTGTTGAGTTGTGTGAGTTCCTTGTAAATTTTTGTTATTAGTCCTTTATCAGATGTATTGTGTGCAAAAATCTTTTCCCAGTTGGTAGGGTTTCTGTTAGTTTTGGTTAATGTCTCTTTTGCTGTACAGAAGCTTTTTATTTTGATGTAATCCCATCTGTTTATCTTGTCTTTCACTTCCTTCGCTTTGAGGGATGAGACTTTCAAGATTTTGCTGAGTTATAAAGATTTTTAAATGTTCAAATCAAACTGGGGAGACAGTGCTGCAGAAAAAAAGGGATTTCTAGAACTGTCTCTGAGATATTTAGATTCTGAAGGTCTGAAGAGGGAACCAAGAACTGCCTTTTTTAACAGCCCCCCACTCTGCTGCTGGCCTGAGACCACCCTCTGAGAGGCTCCCCGGGAGGCATGTTGTAGCTTGCGTAATTCCCCAGAGGACCCTCCTCAGTGACAGGCCCTGCCTGGATTCATCCAATGGGACATGTGAGCACAGCACTGTGCTAGGAGTTGTGGGAACAGCACAAACACAGGAGAGCATTCCGTTTCTCACCATTGTCATGAGGAACTGGGCGGAGCCTGGGAAAGCTGGTCCTGAGGCTCTAGGAGGAACAGCTGGGATGGGGGTGCTGTTGCAAGACCAGTGACCTCTGTCTAAGAGAAGCAGGAACAGCTCCAGATCTCAGGCTCCACCAAGCCCTCACCAGCCACGCTCCAACCCTGGGGGAGCCCTTCCATAGGGAGGCCTGCCCTCCAGGCTCCTCCACCTAGATCACCCACTCCACCTGCAGCCAGGCCCAGTGCAGCCGGGGGTGAGGGGAGTGGGAAAGTGGGTGAGCGGGGCTCCCCCTCTGGGATGATGGTGATGACACAAATGCAAGGAAGCCTGTGGACTCAGAGAAACTCCAGAAGTCAGTTTCTCTTGTTGGAAGCACCTTCTGTTTAGACTTAAAAGATTTGGCAAAACTCATCGAAGAACTCAAGTCCACTTACAAAGATGGCACCGAAAGGGCTATGGCACCCCACACGGATGGGCTTGTTCTGGAAAGAGATCCACAGAGGGGTTCCTTCCCCAACTCTGGTACACCAGCCACACCAGGAAAACAAGCCATTCCCCATTCAGATGACCCAGGCTCTGCCAGAGGGAGTCATGGTAACAAGGCGAAAAGATGCCAAGCTTCGCTCTGCCCATTACACACTGTCTCATCTGGAGAGAATTCTGCTGCAGTCCTTCCTGGCAGCGCTCTTTACATTTCTCAACCACTTCCTGTTTCCATTTCTAGGTTATAAACCAGGCTTACGGGTGGTGTGATTCACTCACCTAGGAAGCTCAGGTATTACTCCCCTCAGAGGTCAAGGCCACCTCTCAGGTAGAGGTCAGCTGGCACAACTTGGAAGGACCAGGTATCTGTTCGTTCTTAGGAAAACACACAAACACAAAACTTTTTTCGGAATGCTGTGTGCCTAGGCCCAGAAACAGGGCATGCCTGGAAAATCTGTGACTTGCTTGTTTTATGTCTCTCTTGTGCTAATGCCCAGGGCCTGGGTTCCCTGGGAGGACTGGACAAGTACACTTTTTGAAGTGTCTTTTTTGCAAAGACCTTCTCTTTTGGGAAACTTTGCTTTGCTAAGGAGTCAGGCCTCCCAGACAACACTAGGCACCAAGAGGAAGATGTGCACAAGGCACCACTTGGAAGCATTGACTTCTAGTAACTAAATTTTAAAACACAGAGGAAACCATCATTCAGACATGAGCCAGAGTTCAGCAACCTGGGTTCCCATGAAAACAGATAACTGACTTTGCACAATTCTTTTACCTTCCCTTTATGATTTCGAAGCTGTTTCTTCATCTTGACTTGTGCCACTCATTGGGGAAGGATTGTTCCGGGTACTGAACGCAGGCCCGGCATGGTTTGGGCAAGGTCAGTATGCCAAGTCAGCATCAGGCTGCTATTTTTGCCTCCCAATTCATTCTCTGTCAATGGAAATACACCTGAGACGACACAGAAAATGCAGAGCTGCGAACTTTCCCCTAGGCTCCAGAGTGAGCCACGTACTCGGGCCGACACTGAGGCCAAGGGCTTGGGACAGAGTCCCTGCAAGAGGTGCCTGCGCTGCAGATACCAAACACAACACCTTCTGCTACAATAAGGGGAGAAGGAAAAACAGGCAAAGGACCAGAAACTCAGGCCAGCATAGGCGATAAGGATGAGAGGGCTACCCTGAACGTAGTCAGGAAAGGGGAGTCCTGCTCTCCAGAGGGCAGGGTCCTGCTTGCTGTGGGATTATCTCCAAAGAGAGAAAAGGGTACTCAGAGCCCAGTCATGCAGAGAAGCAGCAATGCATGCAGAATGACAGCAAACAGAGCACAGAGTTCATCCTTTTAATTATTGAGGGTTCAGGGTAGCAGAAATTCTCATACGCTGCTGGTAGGAATATAAACTGGGAAAACTTGGTTATTTGGCAACTTGGCAACGTATGTTCAAGGGGGACAATGCTTTGTGTTCATGGAACTTGGTGCTTCTTCTGGACATGAAAAGACTGCGTGTCCCAGACTCCTTTGTAGTTAGCAGTAGTCACGTGACTGAGTTCCAGACAATTAGAAAGTGGGCAGAGGAATTGATAGGAATCACTTCCAAACTTGGCCCTAAAACTACCTGTGCAGTATCTCTCTCTCTTTTTCTCTCCCTCTCTCTCTCTCTCTCTCTTTCTCTCTCTCTCTCTCTCTCCTTTTCCCCTTGTGCCTATCAGCTGAAATTAAAGAATCACTGGAGGACCTCAAGGCCTTGCCAAATGGGGAGCCATTATATAACAAATCCTGGTCCCAGACAACTGTACAGATGACCCCCAAACAGACGACCTACATTGAACTCTAACAGAAAAGAGAAATAAATCTTCACTGTATTTAATCACTGATATTTTGGGGTTGTTGGTTATATTCAACCTATCCTGACCTATCCTGAATGCAGTATCAAATTCTTAATGTCCCTGTTTTGATCTAGCCATTACATTCTTTGATACATATCCTAAGGAAATAATTTAGAAGTCACTACTATATGACTTATAATAGTAAAAATTAAATTATTGTTAACAACCTCCAATAACAGAAGATTCTTGAGATAAATAAAAGACTTCTGCAATGAAATATAAACAATTAATATCATTGCACTGGATTTGTTGACATGAAAACCCTTTGTGATGGAGTTACATGAAAAAGCAAGTAACAAAACTACATGGAATATGAGCGCATTACCATATGTGCATAAATATACAAGCATAGGAAAAAATCTGAAAATAAATAACAATCACAGTGGTTATTTCTGGTAATAGGAATACAGGTGGCTTTTAAAAAAATGTGTCTTTTCTATAGTTTTATGCTTTTTTCCTACAATGACTATGTAATTCTTAACTTAATAGAGACTTTTTTAAATAGCCTGCTAGAAATGGACAGGTCGCCTTTGAAATTGAAGACTGGCCTTGCTCACTCTGGGAAAAGTATATTGTGTGCAAGGAAACCAGGTCCCTTGGGGGCACTACTGGCTAGGGGCTAAACACCACCAATCTTTTTTTTTTTTTTTTTTGAAGATTTATTTATTTAACTGTACAAGAACTGGGGTGTAGGCCAGAGGTTCGGGAGGGGTGAGCGGATGCACCAGAGACAGAGTGGGGAGCAGAATATACTGATCTCCTGAAATACACTGCTGAGGAGAGCAGCGGGCATTAGTTTCCTGGCTGGAGATCGAACTCATGCCACTGTGGCTGATGATAGCTTGATAGCACTGAGACTTAACCCTCGTGCTACTAGGGAAGCCCAACACCACCAATCTTAAGGTTAAACATCTACTTGATCTTTACCACTGGGAGTAGCTCCCAAGCCCTCTACATAACTTTAAGGCTGACAAAACTGCCTTGGCTTTAAGGAAGGAGCAGCATTTCATCTCAATGTTATCCAGGATTTCCTCAGAGAGTTTCTGGGCCTCAGAACTCTCTCCCTATTTTGTTTCAAAATTGGATGATTTTGGTAAACTGTAGCCACAGATGTCCCTCCCCCCAAGATGAGCTGGGAGGTGCAGACGATGTCCAGGCTGCAGAGTGTAGGGCAGGAAATTATACTCTACCTCTTTAGTCAGAAAACCAGCAGTGTCACCACAAAAAAAAAAAACTCGAGGGCCCTGAAGCCTAGATGTCTTAACTGGTAAGATCAAAGAGTCTCGTGTAATCTCTTCCAGTGAACTTTGAACAAAAATCTATATTGCAGGTTTTGGTGTTGCCATTTTAGCCGCATGCTCATGCCAAAATTAAGTTGTAACTCTGGTTTTTTTCCCCTTCTGAATCTAGTCCCTTTTCAGTAGTCCCTCACAAGGAGGAACAGTCCTTGAAGTTTGCTGTTGAGGGAGGTTCTGCGTGTTCCAGGAGGGGACCAAATATCCACACAACTCATGTGTAAGTTCTGTGTGTAATAAGACAAAACTATTTTAGTTGAATTCATTGTCTTTTTTGGAAAACCACATGGCCCCCAAATGAAAAGCTGTAAGGAAGGAATGACTTCTTTTTAACATGAGATCCTGATGTGCTTCCTGGGGGCCTGGGGGTGGGGAGGGGAAGGCTTCCCCCTGGCACAAAGGAACAAAGCCTGAGGACCCCAGAGAGTCTGCAAGACAACCTTAGTGCAGCTGAACCTTGAACTATGTGGGTGTTAGGGGTACTGACCTGTGCAGTTGAAAATCCACATATAACTTTTTATTCCCCTAAAACTACAAGTAACCTGCTGTTGGCCAGAAGCCTTACCAGTAACATAAGCAGTTGATTAGCACATATTTTGAATATTTTATGTATTATATACTGCATCCTTAACAATAAAGTAAGCTAGAGAAAAGAAAGTGTTATTATGAAATTGTAAGTGGATCATCCTGAAGATTATCTTCATTTTGAGGAGACTAAAAGGGCAGGTGTAAAACATCTCTGTATGGGTGGGCCTGCCCCTGCTTACACCCATGTTGTTCAAGGATCAACTCTAATTCTTTTCCCATTCTTCTCCAGGATTCAGATCCTACATGCCCTTCGAGGCCCAGCTGAGACTGCACCTACAGAGGCCTCCGCGGGCAGGTCAGTGAGCAAGATGTCTTTCGTATCTCCAAATCACTTTTAAGTGCAAAGGCTGTATCATACAATATTTTAACCTGAGGGTTGTGTGTTCTTATGAATACCTGGGCCGATGCATTTAGATTCTTATTAGTGCCCAGCTTAGGGTTGCTTGAGTGTCCCCGCCCACACGGGGTCCCAGTCCCTTGAAGAGTCTTCTTTCCCAAGGTATTTGGAGCCCAACCCAGAGTCATAGCTAAGTATTTAGGCCTTGGAGCTAGAGTCCTGTATGATCTTGACTAGAACACTTCTTTCTCTGCATCTCAGTTCCTCTGTGCCTGGTTCTTCATTTGTAAAATGCTCTTAGTGTTTGTTAAAAGTCAAATGAGAAAATTCATGTAATGCATTTCACACTAAAAAAATTTAGCGTTTCTGTTTTTTAAAGTGATCCCCTAATTCTTTGATACACCCCCCAGCCCCCATCTGGAGGTGTTACTCTATGTCACCTCTCCTTGAATCTGGTCCCTAAAACTGCTTCACTGCTAGAATACGGTTAAGAGATGCCACACCAATTTCCAGCCATAAGCGTTCAGACTAGCAGCTTCCAGACACCATACTGTGAGGGAGCTTGGCCACAGAAGAGGTATGTTCTGGCAAAAGTCTGAGCTAAGATAGAAGCCAACAGTTGGCATAAAAGCAGAGGTTTTGAGATGACTCCAGCAGCAGCCACCACTTGACTGTAGCCACCAAAATCAGGAATTAAGAACCTAGAGCTTGAACCACCTCACTGATCCCAGTCAATCCCCCAAAACTATGAGTGATAAGAATAAAATGAACATTGTTGTTTTAAGCCACTAAGTTTTACAGTGACTTGTTACTCAGCAACAGATATCTGAAGCCTATACTTAATTGCTTCAAGGAGAATCACATCGGTCCTTGAAGGAACCTGGCTTTTGGTTGGTGCTGTTCTGTTGGCGCGTCTTCCTCCCCAGCTTTGTAGAGCCAAGTGTGCCCCACCCCCACCTTGCAAGGATCTCAATCTGAGTCTGGAATGCATTCAAGTTTTCTCCCCAGAGAAGATTTCTTAACTCCCCTGTAGATCAATGCAGTCAAAGAATCATCTGGGAGGAAAGGTATTGCCCAACTCTGACAGGAAAACCTCATAGCCTCATTCTATTCACTTCCTTTTCCATGTATGCTTGATGTTTTTTTCCAAAAAGAATTTCAGTTTCTTGAGGGCAGGAATCTTGTTTTAATTTTGTTTATTGAGCAATTTAAATTATACATTTTGAAAAAAATTTTATATATTTTTGAGAAAACAGCAACTATAGTGACTTAGAAGCAGTTGAGTCTGTGAAAAGCCTAGGTTCATATCTATATTCAAAAGGAACAAATATTCAAACATGGGAGAGAAAAACTGCACTACCTGAAATGAGACTCAATTAAGGGAAAAAAAGAATATGGAGATAAATCATTCTATTGTTACAACAGGGAGAAGGTTGTTCATATAAATGAAAAGTTCAGGGCTTAAAGGAATCCATTGTTTAGTTTTCTCTCACCTGTCCTTTGCTTGCTTTCATTTGACTTGAGAATCAGGGCAAGAAGCAGAATAGCCCAGAGAGACTTTAAGTACGTTGCTGAAATGAGAAATCCATAGTGGTCAAGGGCTTATCTCCTACTCGTGCTCATTATTTTGTGTGGAGAGAGAGGGAGGAATGAGAAGCATGAGATGGAAGGCTGTTTTTTGCTTTGGAGATTTAAAAGCAAAGTTTTATGTTAAACATGTTTTACTTTTAAAATATGAAAAATAATAAAATTTATTATTTTGAGGGCCTCCCCGGTGGCGCAAGAGTTAAGTGCTGCACTGCGGAGCTGTCGGCAGCGGTAACATGAGTTCGACGCCCAGCAGGGAGAATCCCACATGGTGCAGCAGACCTCTCCTGCCTTGCCCGCTGCTCCCCTCAGCAGTGTGTTTCTGATCTGCCTGTTCTGCTCCCCACTCTGTCTCTGGTGAACCCTCTTGCCGCCCCACACCTCTGACCTGTACCCCAGCTTGTATGTACAAATAAAATAAATCTTTAAAAAAAATAAAATAAAAAATAAATTTATTATTTTGAGATTTGAAAAGATGGGACTCAGTTCAGTTTACCTCTCTCCACAGGGGCAGGGCACCAGCCCCTCTTGACATGGACCAGCCACGCCAATCCTTCAGCTAAGCCCAACTTCTGGGAAAACAGAAACAAAATTGGGCCCTGCTGTCCCCCAGCCCAGGACTCCTCCTGCCTGCTCCCCTCTCCCTGCTCAGTGCTCTGTGCCAAGGCCAGCAGACCATGGGGTGTTTACTGACTTGGGTCTAACCACACCCCCTCCTGCATCCTTTCACCAGTTTCATTTGGCATCTGGAGCCAAGGTCTCCGATTGCTGATTCTTCTGCCAACAGCAAGCATTATCTATTCTCTGGACATGTTGGCAGGAAAACGAAATTTTTATACCTTGAGGCCGGCCAAAATCTTGAGGCCAGTTAACATCCCTCATGATCTTATCCAAATCATCCTTCACTTCAGACCAGAGTGAAAGTTCATCCGTGCTCTGTTCCACTCTTGGCCCAGCCCTGCTCTCAGACCACGTATGTCTCCCGCTGCAGACTCCCTGACAGCTTTCCTCAGTGGTTCTCCTCGATGAGAACCTTCTCTCTCTCCTACTTCCACTTTGATGACTCCCTTTGCCTTGGTTGAAACTAGCTTTTTCCAAGGATACTCCCTGCCCCCATGGGCCTCTTGCATTCCCAAGTAGAAACTTCCAGCACCTCTCCTCACCACTAGTGTCACCATAATGCTGGGAAAGTTTAATGTTTTTATGGCATCTCAGCCAACATCCTAGCCTCAAGTTTGTTTACCTCAGTTTCAGTGACCTTTGTCCTTTCACCACTTCAGCCATATCCATATCTTATATAGTCTCAGAATTCAGAATTGAAATATAAAACTCCATATGCCTACACTTGTTTAAAAAGATACACTCACAAAATTACCTCCAACATCTCCCTTTCTGACAGCCTTAATTTTGGGCGTTTGTGTTGTCAAACATCAGCCTTTTTGCTTTATTGATACTTCTGGTCAATGGTCAAGTCCATCTTCTCCAAATTCCAGAGAAAGAGACAATAAACACAGAGACCAGCAGGAAAATACGTGATAGTGACGGGAGCTACTCAGAGACCTGAGACAGGGCGATCTGATAGAGAACCTCTGAGTTGCTCATGCAGGTTGAGAGTCATCAGGAAGAGCGTCTCGGAAGAATATTTATATTTACAAATTGAAAGCAAGAATCGCCAGCTGTCTGAGGATCCAGGCAGGAGGAAGAGCCAGCACCGAAGCTGTAAGCGGGAATGAACTGAGTGTGTTTGAGGCACAGAGGAAGGTGCTCGTGTGAGGAGTACAGATAACCAAAGTGCGATTGGAAATGAGGTCACACAGGCAGGAAGGGCCAGGCCAAGTGTACAGGGTGAGGAAACTGGGTTTTATTCCAAAAGCAGTCAATAGAAAGCCTCTGAAGGTTTTTAAGCAGAGGAGGGACACGGTCCAACTCACATTGTTAAAAGGTCACTCTGAATGGTGCTGACTGCCTTGCGGGGAAGGAGCTGTGAAGTGCAAGCGTGGAAGTGACAAGATTGGTCAGGAGCGACCCGGGAAGCCCAGGACCAAGGACACAATGGCCTGACTGCTGGCGGTGGGGAGAATAATGGAGATGTTTGGGGGCTGGACAGTCAGGAGGCGGCCAACAATTGAGCCGTTCAAGTCTCCTTCATGCCTGGGTGAGCATGTAAAAAGTCTCCTGTCTGTTCCGGCCAATGTACTCCACACCCACCTGTCACAGTTAGAGTCCCTCCAAGAGTTTTAAGGCTATTTTAAATTCCGTATCTTTGCATACTATGAGGTCTTTCATAATTTGCTCTCGATTCTTCCCACTTAGGCTCATTTTCTGTCTCTGGCCCACAGGTGCCCTTTGTTTCAGCCCCATCTAATTGCTCACTGCTCTCTGACCACTTCTGATTCATGGACTTCTGCCTGGCATATGCTGTTCCTCCTTTTTAAAATATTTCTTCTCCCCCATCTCATTGGTCATCCACCCAACTTCTATTTCTCCTTCAACAGGTGTCCCTTCTTCCACTGAGCCTTCCCAGAAGCCACAGTTATAGTTAGACTTCTGTGCACTGAAAACAAAGCACCACAGATGTCCAACCCCTATCTGTCTCTTCCTGTGGACAGTGGGTTCCCTCAGGACGGAAACATAGTACAGTGCACTGAAAGCAAAGAAGGCGAGAAATTTAGGAGAGCTGATGTTATCGTGTTTGGCACAGTTTGCCTAAGGAGGCTGAGAATGTGCATTACAAGGTCAAATCACAGCAAAAGCTGGATTTGATAAATTCCTTTGTCAACTTCTTTCCTTCGTCCAGCTCGATTATGGGAGGTTAGACACATCACCTAAAGGCTTGCCAGCCTCTGAGGAGGAGAATTTATGTGCTCAAGATTCTCCAGGAAAGGCTCTGCCTCTGCACACACACTGTATCAACATAGAATATTGACTCCTGGAAGAACTAGTGCTCAGAGTATCTTGCTCCCCCCGCCCCAGACGCTGTCTCTGGGAAAATCTGAAAGGTCATCTGTTGCCAACATGAAGTTTACTGTGATGTGTCGGGGCTCAGGGGGAGATTCTCCACGTCTGGGTTCTCAGCCCGATCAAGCAGACAAATTGGCGTGAGACAGATTAGTAGGAGAAAAAGAACACATTTAATTACATATGCATGGAGAATTTATATGGCTATAAATTCCATATAAATAAGTAAATAAGACATAGGGTTTATATTCTTTTTTAAAAAAAGATCTATTTATTTATGCATACAAGAGCTGGGGTACAGGCCAGAGGCATTGAGGGGTGTGAGAGGATTCACCAGAGAGAGTGGGGAGTAGAACAGTCAGATTGACTGAAAGACACTGCTGAGGGGAGCAGCGGGCGAGGCAGGAGAGGTCTGCTGAGCCATGTGGGAATCTCCCTAGCCAGGTATTGAACTTGTGCTGCAGTGGCTCTGGACAGCTTCATAGTGCTGCGATTTAACCCACTGTGCCATCAGGGAGGCCCCAGAGGGTTTATATTCCTAAGCTAATGAATGGGATCATGGTCTGCGGCATCAAGGGGTGAAGAGAGGGCCTCACATTTTGAGTTGTGGGTGACCCCTAAGCAAAACCAGATGCTCTAGGTGTTTGTCCTGCTGTGAGTTGAATTTCTCTCATAAAAAAGGTTACTTGGGGAGCTGACCCTCAATTGGATGATGTTCACTCTTTAAGATAATGGTAACAGTTTTTCTGAAGCACACAGGCCTCCCTCCACTGACCTCAGTTCCACATGCCAAGGTGACACATACTGGAAGAAACCTGCTCTGAACATTGTGGCGAGGCTTATTCTTCAGATACTTAAAGGTAAATCCATTACAAGCTGCTGACTTGCGGATCTGTACCCAGACGTGGTCTTGATCCTAAACTTCAGGCTCTCTTACCCAAGTGCCCAGGGGACTTCTTTACCTGAAAACTTTCCAACTTGGCAGATCTAAAACCGAGTTCATCATCCCTCCTGCCCCGTATTACCTGTGACTGGGAGTCTACTAGTAACTCATGGGCAAATCCCTTTTCTTGAGCTCACCCTCCTCTCCATTCCAATTGCAGGGTCCTCAGCTGCTTAGGCCTGCAGAACATCAGCCCCTTCACCAGCCCTGGGGACCCCCGCCTGTCCTCTGGATTCCAGGGGAGCTACCTGAGGTGCAAATCCAACCTTGTGCTTTCCCTATCTGAAAGCCTTCAAGTATCCAACTCGGGTTATCAAATTTTAGTTTGATCTGAGTTGCCTTCAGAACTTCCTAAAAATGCAGATTCTAAGACACTCTCCAGATTCAATAAATCCAAGAATCTGCTGGGTGGGGCCAAGGGCTTCTGACCTATTCTTGCTGGATCCAACCAGATAAATACTGGTCCAAGGGATGAACCCAAGCTATCATTTTCCTTTACCAGGCCCTTCTCCTATATTTGTTGCCATTATTTGGGCAAAATGGAAATTATCCTATGCCCCTCTAGGATATCCTTGGGCTGGAGAAGTAATTAATGTAGCACCAGAAGGGTTAGCAAAGGAAGAACAATCAATTTGATAACATACATATGGAGAAATGGAGAATTTACATAATTGTAAATTCTAAAGAATAATGGGGTGGACCAGGGATATTTATCCTGCATTTAGGGGCCCTGGAGCATCAAGGAGAAGAGGAAAAGACTTCACTTTGTTACAGACACACCTCCATGAAGGGGTGGTATCATTTTTCTTCTCCCACTTACATGCAGCTGCCTTGGACTACAAGACCCAGCATGCATATATCAGACTTCCTGGGTGGGGCAGCTAGGAAGGAGCGAGGTGGAACAAGGGAGAACTTGGAGGAGACATGTGGAAAAGAGACATATAGAGATACTTGGGAGAGACACATGGGTGAGAGATGGGGGGAGGCGGCTCTTGATTCTTGGCAGAGAATGACAACTATTATCTTGACTTCATATTGGATTAGGAGGTCTATTTTGAGTTTTGAGTCTCTGCTTCTGTGCTAGCACTCTGGGACCTGCCTAACCTTTCTTGTGGTTTCCTGGCAGAAGGTACCTTAGACTTAGAAGAAGCTTTCAGGCTTCAGCAGCCCCACTTTGAGCCAAGACCGTTTGGTTGGGCAGCTGCCCATGAGAGGATGGGTAAAATGTTAGTTTTATTGGGAAACTATTATATGAAATCCTTCCTCTCTTTCTATCTCATCCCCCATACCAATTCTACTAAAAATATTTCATATTAGGAGTATCTTTTGCCTCTGTACACATGACTAGATCCCTTTTAGAGCATGCACCCCTCAACATTTTGGGGTCCTTGGCTGCATGCTAAAACTCCCAGTTTGGTTTCATTGTGCTGATTACCTCAGCTGGCATCATGGATGAAAACACACAGGAGGGAAAATCCTGGTATTCTTTTTTTTTTTTTTAAGGATGTAATACATATTTAAAAAATGCCTCAAGAAAAATACATATAAATGAAATGGGGGGGGGTTGGTGGACAGAGAGTGAGGGAAACAGGGGAGAGGGGGAGAGAAAACGAAGCCCTAGGTCACTGTCTGCCAGCTGCCATGCTGTGTCTCAGCCAGAGCTCTGGACGAGGAGGAACCCAATCCCTTGGCATCCACATGAGTGTCTAGACTTGAGATTGTCCTCTGGGGCAGCTGGACAGCTGGTACATGTGGAAGTTCTCATTGTGGAGTGTCCCAGAGCCATCAGCTGCACGGACGGACACTGGTCACCCAAGGAGCTCCCCCAACAGACCCCCCGGGGGCTTCACGAGCAGAAGAGTAAGGGACTGTGGGCCCTAGAGCCAGGGCGCTTGCCTGGGACACTTATGGCATCTTTATTTTGTCTTTTACCTGCTGAGTAGAGAGCCAGCGGGAGCTATAATCTGGTAGGAGGAGAGAGAACACAGGTTTTATTTTTGGGGTGGTTAGAATTCAGGCAGAAGTGAGATTTTGAAATGGAACTATTCCTCTCCTCCCCTGCTCCATTTTGTAAAGAATAAGGATTTAGGAGACAACGGCCATGTGCCACACAGAGCTCTATGCACTGGATGTAGGCTGTGTCAGTCAATGCACTCTTTTTATAGAGTTGAAAATGAGTCCAGGGGTTCGTGTGATTTTTAGAAACAAAAACAGAACCTGGAGCATCTGGTTGCGACTCCATACCCCCCACTCCACCCAAGGTCTTTCCAGAAACATCCTCTGCAGGGCACCAGTCCAGAGAGACCTTCTGTAAGCGAACGGTTTGGGAGTGTCTGCACAGCACATTCCCTTTGGCTCCAGGGTGCTCTTACTGAAAAACCCACTCAGGAAATAAACCCAGAGAGTTAATACAATTAGCTTAACATCTTCATGGATCGAGGTGACTTTCTCTGGAGATTCTGTAGCTTTTGTCTCATGATTCTAATATGACTGCAGCAAATCCAGCTCATGTTCTCATTGGATAACATTCAAAGACAGGAAATGGCAAATATTCATCTCGGGTCTGCTTTTAAGAGTGAGGAAAACCTTTCTGGAATCCCTAGGCCTGATTTCCCTTCCATCCCACAGTGCGGGCTGCGCACTGCCTGCGCTTTCAGCCATTATTTTCAAGGGAAATGGCTCAGACTAACCAACATTCCTCCCTGGGGCTAGGGAGGAACCTGCGAACATACAGGTATCATAAACAAACCAAATCCAGGTTATTTTAGCAAAGAAGTGGGGGTGAGGGCGCTTGAGTAGGAAATCAACAGGGTCTTCTACACCCTCCTGCACGTTTGGAGATTAAAAGTTTTACATCATAAAGAAACCATTTTATGTCTTTGAACCCAATGCCTCTCAAACTTAGAATTTTTTTTCTTGCAGTTCATATTTTTTAAAATCTCTCTCTCTCTCTCTCTCTCTCTCTCTCTCTCTCTATATATATATATATATATATATCATCATTGTTCATTTTTGTACAATGTTTGATTTCTCCTCTCAGGTGTAGACACCCTAAAATTCCCACCACCAAGTCACCCGTGCACCATCACCATAGTCCCTTGTGCTCTTCCCTCCCGTTTTGACCCCTCTCCCTCCTCCTCCCCTGCTGAATGTCTCTGATTTATAGTTGCCTCGAAGTTCTACTAACTTTCTGCAGGCAGAAGAGAAAAGCAGCCTGTCCCTGTGAAGGACCGTCTGAGGGCGTCTGTGCACAGCCTGGAAGCCGGACACACTCTGCCTTTGCCAGCCACAAGGAGAGCAGCCCAGTCATTTGAAGGAGAGCGTTTTCTTTGGCCCAATTAACAGGAAATAAAGGCAGGAGTTTTTTGGGTTTTTTTCTTCTTCTGCAGGCTCCTTTTCTTTTTGAACATTCTAAAGGAGTAGATTTAAGACATTACTTTTAGTTGAATTTCTTTCCATTAACCTTGCCACCAGGGAGAGAGAAAATGAGAGCTTTCAATAATATTTAAAGAGAGGCCGATGTTTAGGTCAAACCAGGACTGCATTTCCTTCCAGGCTGCGTGTGCAGCAGCATTAGCACACCCTGTAAGAATGCTCTCCGCTCATGACTTCCCTGGGGCCGCTTCTCCGAAGCCCACAGCCGGCCAAAAGCCCGGATGGCCATCCGGCTGTCGGCTCTCACACACTCAAACCTCCCCACTAATCCTCCTGTCTCCCACCCCCACTTCTCATGCCTCTTCCCTAGGTGGAAATTTCTTACTGGTTTACATAAAAAGGAGACCTTGAGTTTTCTCTGTCTTTGATATTTGAAAAGAAGCAGAAACACAACTGGGACCCTCTGCTTGGAACAGAGGGTGCCCTGGTCCCTGCAGCTCCTCAGAACTGCCTGTGAGGAGAAGGGGGTTAGTGCAGGCAGGAAGGACATGCTGCGTTCCAGGTGATCCACGTTCAGGGTGATTTCACAGGTGCAACCATAGTTCTCGCTCCTGCTCATCTCTGGTCCTCTTGAGGCCTCCCCTTTGTTCCCATGTGGGTGTGAAGCGGCGAAGCCATCCTACCGGGAGGGTGGGTACCCTTAGCTGTGGTGGCTTCCTCAGGTGACTTTCTGCAAGCAGAGTTCTCTCACCAGTGTCTAGCCCAAGAGATGGGCTTGTGAGGTACAATTGGCTAGATGACAGAGGAGAACTGAGCTCCCTCTGCTCCACCCAGGCACGAGAACAACGCTGTCAACAAGCACCACTTGCAGAGCAGAGGTTCCGGGCACCCTTGGAGACTGCTGTTCTCTGGTGGAGTCTGCACAGGTTTCGTTCTCCATCTTGTGTTCTTGACTCCCCTCCACTGTGGGCGTCTTCCTTCTCTGCGACTCCAACCTTCCCAACCCCTGCAGTCTCGCTTCCTTGCTTGTTTTGTTCTCCATTTCTCTTAGCCTATGTCCTGAAAGTGTTGCCCATCCTTCTACTTTTTTCCATCTCCATGGTCTCTGCCTTGCTTCGACTGGCCAGCTACCTCTTGGCTCTTCACGGCCAGTGTGACTTTAAAATGCCCTCCGGGCTTGAAACCCTTTGGTGTTTTCCCACTGCACAAGAGCAAAATCTGAAATCTGTGACCTACAGGTCCCTGTCTCCTCTGGCCTCTGCTCCTCCTTAGCCTCCCAACACTGCCTGTGTTGGTCCTGCTGTCCTGTCAGCTCAAGCAAAGAGGGCTTCACGGCCCCAAGACCAGTGCTGTGGCACAGGGCCCTGCACTCAGAAGGGGGGCCTATACTTGCGGTTAAATGCTTTGTGCTCAACATCTTGAATTTCTTGATGATTATCTTTGACTTTGTTTTGCAAGTTTGAAAAGTCAAAGGAGCATTCCATTCACACCAGGCTTGGTGCTCAGCTCACCTGGCGTCCCACCTCCTGCCTCCCTGCTCCCTGGGGCCCCAGGTCCCGCCTAACCTGCATTCTCCCCACCCCCATCTCCACTTCCTCCCTGTGACCATTGCCACCCTCTGGAGCAGTGACCAAGTTACCCTGGCAGAGGGAGACCTACATTTGGCTTTTACCCTTCATCCTGGACAGCTCCTGGCCGCCACCCACCCAGCTTAGGATGAGGGGTGACAGCAGAATGGACTTTCCCACACCTGACTGGGGCCTGCATCATCACTTGCATGTGGCACAGCTGCTTACATAAGCAGCCCTGACTGAGGTTCTCAGTGCCTCTGCGCAGACCTCTCTTTCCACGCTTGCGTCTTTCTCTGCTTTCGGTCTCTGTTCACAAATCCCCTTCTCAGACATCCTGCCCTGGTCCTCCTGCCCAAAGTAGATCAATCCTCTCTTGTTTTCTTCAGCTCAATTTATCTTCATTTGTAATAATGTTTTTATTTTATTGTTTATTTCTGTCTGCCCCAGGAAAAATTAAGTTCCATGAGGACAGAGTGCATGTCTGTCTCGATCACTGTTAATAAACACATCACTTAGCACGATCTTTTGTGCAATGCTGGCATGCACTGTATGCTCAACAAGTATTTGTTGAATAGATAAACAAATGTATTTCAGATGCGGGGTGGGGGTGAAGATGGTTCTTATTTAAAGCAAATATGGCTCAAAAGCTACATGGTGGGTCCACAGGAATCTACTTGCTATTGCATTCCCCCATCTTTTCTGTATGTTAAAGATGATAACAGGGCCTCCCTGGTGGCACAGCAGTTAAGCGCTGTGCTGTGGAGCTGTCCTCAGCGGCAAAGCAAGTTCGAGGCCTGGTGGGGCGTTCCCCACATGGCGCGGCAGACCTCTCCTGCCTCACCCGCTGCTCCCCTCAGCAGTGTATTTCTGTGAATTCTGCTCCCCACTCTGTCTCTGGTGAGCCCTCTTGCTGCCTGCACCACAGTTTGTATGCATAAATAAATAAATCTTAAAAAAAAAGAAATTTAAAACTCTCTCTTCATGGCAAATAGAAACTTTTTTTTTTTTTAAAAAAAGATAACATGTAAAGAAGTTTTAGAAAGTAAACACAAAGTTGTTTGGGGTTTTAATATATAAATATTATAGATATTACTTTCAACGTGCTATTTTTCCATTCAACAGATCTGCAAGGGTCTGTCCAAATCAGTCCACGCGATCAGCTCATTATTTTAAGTTGTTAAATGGTTTTCCACAAGGTGGTGTGGTGATGGCACACTTTATTTATCTGGTTCCTACTTGCTAGATAACCAGGTTCTTAAAATGTCTTTTTGCCAGTATTGTGGAAACATTTCTCTAAAGCACAATGTATACCAGAAGGGAGAATCGCTTGCTGCATAGGGCTTGCGCATTTCTAATGTACTCGATGCCCACTACATGTCCTTAAGCCACCCCGTCTCCTTGGCACAGGAGGACCTCTGGAGCCGCCAGGTAAGTGAGAAGGTGTGCACAGCTCTGAGACAGTCGATAGACCCCAGTCCCCTCCCGGCCTCCCACTCTCGTTGTTGTCTCTGCCACCCTCTCCGATCCCTCACACTTGATATAGGGAAGTTCCTGACAATTACTTACTTCAAGAAAAAGAAAAAAAAGAGCTATCTTCTTTTATGTTCCTGCTCAGCATCACTTCCTCTTCCCCATGGAGCAGAAAGAACTTCAGAAATGGTATCAGAAATACTTAGTTTAAAAACAGCAGAGAATTCAACATGGTGGACCACCTGCCTCCAGCTCCTCTTGAGTTGGAAATGGACACATGGGAAAGCTTGGAGCCACCCTAGAATCCAGCGTGCAATCATTCAACAAGTATTCATGCAGGGAGCACCCTGGGGGCAGCTCAATCAGCAAGTCACTGACCCTAATGCAGAAACAAGGTCCTGGAAGCCCCCAAATGTATGAGTCAGTGCCTGTTTAGTTGGTGTTCTGAACTGAATGTTTATGTTCTCCCAAAGTCCTAACCCTCAACCAGATGGCATTTGAAGATGGGGCCTTTGGGAGGTAATCAGGGTGAGATGAGGTCAGGAAGGTGGAGCCCTGGTCCCTTGAGAAGAAATACCGGCGAGCTTTCTCCTTCCCCTCCCCCTTCTTCTTTTCTCTCTCTCTCTGTCTCTGTCTCTATCTCTCTCCCCCACCCCTCTCTCTCATACTCACACACCAAGAAGGAACTCTCTCCAGATACCAAATTGTCCAGCACCTTGATATTGTCTATCTTCTTCAGTTAGCCTGCAGAATGGCGAGAAAATAAATTTTCTATTGTTAAAACCACTCAGTTTATGGTATTTTGTTATAGCAGCCCAAGCAGAACAAGACTGTTAGGTTCCTGACACCCATGGGTACACATGGGGACTCGGGACAGTGGTTAGTGACCAACTGGTACAGAAGTATTTCAATCTTTTACCAAGTGGTACAGATATACCGTGGTGTGCCAGCACTGTTCATGGAGTTTATAGTCTAGTGAGAGGAGGCGGATAATATGCAAACTAAGCGTAATAAATAGTATGTTGAGGTGTTATATGTTATGGAGAAAAGCAAGGCAGGGGAGAGGATTAGAAAGCATCATGGAGGAGCAAGTTTGCTATTTCATGTTGCAGGAAGGAGGAGAGAGAAGGAAATGGCATGTTCCCCATTATTAAAGGGCACTTTCCAGAAGTTGCACACTGTACTCAAACCCATTGTTGAAAACCTAGTCACACAGCAACACCTGCTGTGAGAGAAGATGGGAAATGCAGGCTTAATTCTGAGATGCCATGAGCTAGCCATTGGTGGGGAGAGGGGTCCAATTATAGAAGGTGCAGAGAATGGATATTGGGGAACAACTAACCACAGTAGGAGAATAACATGATTGGATTGTGTTATAAGAAGACAAGTTTCATGGGTCTGTTGGGAGATGGTTCTCTCTACATCTTACATTTGGGAACACACTGTATAGAGGCACCTGCTGCCTTTATTCTGGATCATCTTTCCTAGGGTGTTTGTATAGTCAATAGTCTTAGAAGACAGAGATAGTGTCTCTTCCTGGAGCAAAGTGCAAGCTTGCTGAGAGTCCAGTATAATAAAGATAATGCCTCCAGCAGAAGAAATCAGGAGATGCATTATAAAATATTGGGTTCCCTAAGGTCAGGGCGCCCCTCCTGTAATGTTACAGGTGTCACCTGGTCCTCTGCACTGACCTGTGGGAACTGGAGCTCAAGGAACATGCATAAGAATGTATATTTTAATTAATAATAATGTTTAGTTATTTCCAGGTGTCAAAGGAAAATGGTACCTTTCAATAAAGAAGTCTGGTTAGATACTCCCTTTATAAAGTGACCAAATAATACCACCAATAATGAGACATAGTAACATCAAGTGCTTCTTAATGCAATGCCCTGAGAAGACCCAAGTGCCTCTCTATTGTATTCTTGTTAAAATTCTATAGCATGGTGTGCATGGACTAGTGTTAAATGTTGAAGTGCCAAAACATCCATATGCATATGAACTGTTAAGCAAATGTCTAGTGATTATGGAATAATACAGAGTAGTAGAGATTCCTGTCATGTCATTGAACATTGACCAGAAAAAAATAAAAAATGAAAAGAAAAATTGCATTTAATAAATTTCTTAAAGACAGCAGGGCATCTTATGTGCTTATTTGTAGGTTCATTCATTCATGCATTCATTTGACAAATAAATAAGCTCTGTGCTAAGTTCAGAGGAGGCAAAAAATAGATGAGCTTAATGTGTTAGTAGGAAAGATATGCCCGTGAAGAAGAAATTACATAATATCTAAAACATATCCATATTCAAATTCCCCTTGGAAAAGTCAAAATGAATATATAGAGATAATATTATTGCATTGCTAAATTTCTTGAATGAGATCATAATATTGCAATTATGTAGGAAAATGTTCCATTTCTTAGGAGATACACATTGAAATGTTTAGGAGAGAAGCATTATGATATCATTATTTTCAAATGGTTCAAGGATAAAATGTATTTGTATATGCAGAGACAACATAAATGTGCTTAAATTGCTA
Organism: Scalopus aquaticus; assembly: GCA_004024925.1. Lineage (NCBI taxonomy): Eukaryota > Metazoa > Chordata > Mammalia > Eulipotyphla > Talpidae > Scalopus > Scalopus aquaticus. The sequence continues at coordinate 139,630 of PVIJ01002490.1, read as the reverse complement.
ACAATTGGGTCCAGGTGACGAGTACATGAGTGTCCATTGGATGATTCTACAATGTTCTCCTTAGTTTAACTTTTCTAAAAATGAAAAGTTGGGGGAGGGGGAATGGCACAGAATCCTGGTGGCCCCGTGGAGGGTGAGCTGGGGGAGGCCAGAGCAAGGCGCAGGGGTGTGCACTTGCGGCCACCATCACTGTGTGAGTTCTCCTCCGTGTTCATCTGTTTCTCTCTGCCGGTTGGTCCCCTTCTCTCCTGCCGCAAACAGACTTTGTCCAGACCTTGGGGCATGGCCGCTGTACCCCCTGGGCTCCCAGCTTTCCAGACAGTAACCAGAGAGGAATGTCTCTTTGCTTCAGCTTGGAAAACCTTGGGGAAGGGCTCTGACGAGCTCAACTTGGGTGGTGCACCTACCACTGGGTCAGAAAAAAGTAAGGGGAGTGTCGTGTGATCAGGGCCCAGGAGGTAAGGGGAGACTTCGGCACTCAGAACCTGACAGTGTCAGGAGGGAGAGCCAGGTAGACATTAGAGGGGAAGAGGAAAGAAACTGAGGAATTAAGGATGATTCAGCACTTTCAAATCAGGATTACTAGAAGGTGAGGTCATAAACTGAAAGAGAATCTAAGAAGATAAATTTAGGGTGTTCCATTTTGAATTTTATGAATTCAGAAGCTTTGGAGGGGATCTCGGAGGAGAAATTTCACAGACTGCTGGAAATTCAGTTCTGTGCTCAGAAAAACATTGGCAGTCCCAGCCCCCGGCATGCTGCTTCCTCCCGAGAATGTGGAAGGCCCCACCTGGCCAGGAGCCAAGCAGCAGAGCCTTCTCCTTGTAAGTGGGCCCCTTGGTGATTATGGGGGAGTGGAGGTTGGGGGACACTAACAGGCATTAAAAGGCCCTGATCCGCATTTCTGTTTAATGCCTCGGCACTCGATGACTCCGGGAGGGCAGCTCCTGCTTCAGGTTCCAAAGCACGCTGGGAGCGACTGGGCAAATACGTGAACAGCATTTGGGTCTTGAAGCTGCAATGGCCTGAGACCCCACTTTTGGAGCATCTACCCCAAGTTTAGGCAGCTCTTTCAGCTTCTCCATCAAAGCCAGCACATCAGGACCCATTAAGTCACTCAAAACTCAAATCTGACTTCCCCCCTCAAGAAATGTGTTACTGGGGGAAAGATGGAAAGGGAAATATAACAAAAAGCCAGGCTGCTGCCACCCTTATCCTATTTTTCTCTCCAGGAAACAGACCCCCCCCCCCCCATTTAATGTATATTTTTTACTATGATGTTTTTGCTTTCTTATTCTGTGCTCAGGAGCAATTGAGTTTGTCATTGATTCTTGAGATTCAGAATGAGTCAGACATGGATTTGGATTCCAGTTTCCCAAGTACCAAATGGGAATCCAGTGTCCCTTCTTCCTGAGAGTAAATGAGAGCAGGGAGGAGACTCAGGTTAGGAGCTCAGCCCAGCGCCTGAGAAGCCTTAGCTGTTCTCCGCCAGGAGAGTCTGAACAAGGTAGAGGGCCACCTCCATTTCTGGTGCCTCTCAAATGTCCCCTGGGAGGTTTCTGTCACAGAACAGAAGAGATTGGCCTCCATTCAGAGGCCCAAGAATGCAGGGGTGAGGCTGGAGGAGGTGGCGGGACTTTACTTGTGTAAACTGCACACCTAAAATAAGCCCAGGCAGAAGTCTCTGGGAATTTCCAATAATCTTCACTGTAAATGCCCTATTTATAAAGCTGAGTCACTGCAAGCTGCTATTTCACAGCCACTCAGTCGAGGAGACAGGCTGAAACAGGAAGCAGGAGCACACCCAGCATGGAGGCCTCACCACAGGCCCGGGGCCCAGCCAGCCTGTCTGGCTGCGAGCACCCAGCACCTTGACGTGCTCAGGGGGTTGTGTGACTAGACAGACTTCGCCGCCTCTCATCCCACGGACCCTCTTTCTGCCTATTTACTCCAAATGGCTTCCGCTGTTTCAGTTTATAAATTTACAGGGCAAGCTTGGGCTCTTTAAGGGTTGCTTGCAAACAATGCCAGACCAGCCCCCACCCTCCCACCACACTCACCCTGCCCCACCCTTCAAAAACTGAGGGCATCTGAGGGCATTTGTTTGCTCCCCCTACATGAACAGACCTGCCCGGATGCCTCGGCTTGTTCCAATCTGTCAAAAAGAAGCAAATTCTCCAGGAGAGGTCTCATAGGTTCAGGGCTCTGGGTGCAGAATTCATGAAAGGCAGCCAAGGGGCAAAGGGGGCGCAGAGGCAAGCAAAGAACTGCTGCCCATAAAGTGTGTGTCAGTCCGTCAGGCCTGCCCTTCAGGAGGGCGGGCAGGGAACACCCTCCCAACTCCAGACTTTAGTCACTCAGCCCGTCACTGAAACTGGCCTCACTGATCCTGTGGTTGAAGCAAGGGCCCCCTCCCTGCCTCCAGCAGCCCGTCACATACCCAACAGGGCAGAGGCAGCCCCGGCACCCTCCCTCAGGCAACATCTCTTAAGCTTGCGGAGAAGGTTCCAAACCAGAACCACCTTAATGCTTAGCAAACAAGCTGCCCGGTTAAAATGGTCTCAACGCCTGTCCCCATGCCCACCCCACCCTCAGCAAACTTGTTTGCAGGAGCAAGTGCTTTATGGACCCAGTGCTGATTTATGAGAGCTCCAGGGGTGCAGGCTTAGGACCCTGGGAAGTTCCTGATCCGTGGTTTTGGGCTTCAGGGTCACAGCAATACCTGGTGACAGGACAGTCAAGGGGTGGGACCTCTATGGGTTGGGTCAACTGGTGATGGGGGGATGCAGGTGCCCATGCCTCTCTCCCAGGGGAGCTCCCCCAGCCCTGTCCTCACACTGGGCGACCAAGGACTCCAGATCTTTGGGTGATGGTGCTGGTGGTGGGTGTGGCCGCACTGCTCTTCTGGAACCTGAGACTTGGTTTTCACCACCCGCTGTCCCTGATAATTCCCAGTTCCAGACTCACCTCCCACCCTCTCAAGAAGGCCTTCCCTTTTCTCTGCTTTCCTTCTCCTCCTTTTCCCTAAGTGCCTTTTTTTCTCCTTTTGATATCCCTGCCCTCCTCCCACCTCCCCTTATCAGAGAACTTTGGCCACCATTTTACTCAGATGTCACCATCACTGAGGCCCAGGGCCCTCCTTTTAGTAGGGGGAGGAAGAAAATATTTTTCATTCCTTCCAAGTGAGTCATCAATCCAACCCCCACCACTCACATACCACAGAAATCTAAATGGGCAAGGGCTGTGATTCTTACCTCAACAAAGGAAAAACAAAATGTCAATTTAGAAAAAACAAAGACTGGGACAAATTAGAAATAATATGAGTGCCAGATGTATGATCAGCCTTCGCAAATCAACACATCTCTTCCACCCACCATAGCTACTAGAAAGTATTACTAAAAATACACCACTCACAGTAGCAACAAGAGTGACAAAATATCTAGGCATTAACCAAGAATACACAAAATATCTATCCCATTTTTAAAAATTCTAGTAAAGGAAACAGAAAATGAGCTGAATAAATCGAGCACATTCCATGCTTTTGCACTGGTGACCGAATATAGGGTGAATCTCTATTGGGTGGTTCTATAAAGACCACACTTAATTAATGATTAACCCACAAGCCATCCCAACCAAAATTCCATTTGGACTTCTTTTTGAACGACTCAACAAATAAGTAAGTTGGCTTTTAAAAAGAAGCGTAAAGAGAAGAGTCTTGCTCAATCAAATAGTCCACAAACACATAATAACACAAAGTCGCACTGACTCAGTAACAGTCAGACTATTCCACAGAATGGAAACCTCAGCAACACACCCATGTACTGTATGTAGAGAGATAGCTAGAGAGAGATTACATTAAAGGGATAAACCTCAGTGAGTCAAGTCACACATGAGGGTTTTGTTGGGTTCTCCTGATATCCCTGTCACAAGTAGACCTAAGGAATAAGGACCTGTGCACCCTGAGTCTCTGTATACACTGGCTCTGTGGAGAGAACAGCACTTAGTGTTCTACAGGCCTGATTTTTTGCAGCAACTCCTACAGTCAGCACTAGCACATTCCTGTGTGGAAAAATCAGGACACAGACAAGATGAACTGCGGGGTTCACCACCGCTGTCAACATGACATGCCGGGTAGCTTCTGAGAAGGTGAGCTCTGCCAGCCGGAGTCAGAGGGGAAGCCCAAGGAGATGAGTTTAGGCTGAGACAAAAAGTCAAGGATTCCACAAAGCATCCATTCTGCGTATTCAACAACTTTTACGTCAGCTAAACCATACAGATGTGAGCTCTCTGGAACTCCTAAAAGAATCGAACGCCTTTAGAACAGTAGGGCATAAAACCAAACATCGTAAAGCCTGTTTTCCACTGTGTTTACTTACTTACCACTCATCAAGTGTTTCTAGAAAATAACATCCTTTCTTCCTTGTTAAGCAGGGTTGGTGGAGGTTGTACCATAGTAGCAAATGAGCCCCAAATCACAGAGGCTTAATCTTGATCATGGTTGAGGCTGAGTAGTCAGTACAGCAGGCTCGATATACTATTGTCTCTGTTCTCATAGACGTTTGAAAATTTCCATAATGCAAGTTTTTTTTTAAGTCTCCATGGCTTAAAATAAGTTTGTTTCTTGCTTTTACTACATTTCCATTGTAGTTCAGCCAGGTCCACGCCGGCTGTCCTCACTCAGAATTCTAGGCGAGTGAGTGTCCATCATCTGGGGCATCACTGGCCCCGTGGCAGAGGAAAAGCACCAGAGACGGGGGCCAGTTCTTGAGGCTTTTACCTGGAAGTGAAATATCTCATGCTATTCACATTTCCCTGACAAAGTAGATCATGTGGCCATACTTAGTTTCAGTAGCTCAGGAAAATAGAAATACTGTTGTGGACTCTGTAGAAGAACTGGAAATACTTGGTGACAAGCACTAATGATTACCGCAGCCCTGAAGAGATGTGAATCTAGAAGTAAAGGCAAAATAGGTGCACTGATAGACTGTATTTCCCCTAAGGATTCACCCCAAAACAAAACAAAGCATTCAATTTTCTCACTTGTCACAAACACTCAAAATTTATACCAGTATTGGGACTTCCACAATGCCTTCTTCTTTCCAGTACAGGGCATGCCTTGTCTTGGGGTAAATTAAAATTTGCTGAACTGGAGACACACTGGAGAAAAGTAGTGTGAATTACCAGGTATTCCCTTACTAAACCAACGTCTCATCTTCGTTCTTACTTTTACCAAATTCTGTCTTATCACATCCCCAGGTTGATGCTTTTTTAGGACACTAGGTTATTGAGGGTGTCCTTGGGACCCATCTTCTCCAGTCAAGAGCCTGAAGCTTGACTTCACCAAATGTCATGGTCTCCAAGAGGGAACCTTGGGGTTGTCCAACCTCACAGCATGGATATTACAGGAGAGGAAACTGAACCCAGAGAAAGTAATGACTTCTATTTAGGAGTCTATGATCTCCTAAGTCCTTTTGCCTTAGTGCTCACCAATATGCTTGTTGGATTGAATTGACTTTGTAACCTGGGCATCCTGAACCCTAGTCCAGCACTCTCTCTGTCTGTCATATTGTATGTAGTCATGCTGTAAATTGTCTTGAGATCAACAAAACTAATATTAACACAGAGAGATTTTAAAAGTCTGCGTGATTCTGCCTGCTATTCCATTCAATGAAAGACTGAATCTGCTGTTCCTGGTATGTTAATCGGCCTTGGCTCCTGCCTCCTCAATGTGAGAGTGAGCAAGGCTTTGTGTAGTTCTAGCACAGCTGCCAATCCTTCACGCCAGGCTCCACTAAAGAGATGACACTGGAGGGAAAGCTTGGAGAGACATGGTGTCATTGTCTTCAACACGACAACTTCTGAAGGGACTTCCAACACTCAGAAACTAAGTCTGGTGTCATGTGCCTCTGCTCCACTCATCTCCAGCATGGGAGATGGGCTGCCAGGAAAGGACCCATTCAGAACAGTGCCGTGTGTTAAATTACTTTTTGGTGAACTCTGGCTGGAGTATCTTATGGGCAAGGGAGTGTGAAGAGAATGAAAACTTGAGCAAACATACACATCAGGGACTATAAAAAGCATTAAAATCCTGAAGAATTTAACGATTTAATGACCCAGCAAAGATGGGAGATACTTTTAAATGCAGATCTCAGTCATTAAAAATGCATTTTGCATGCTACATTTACCACCCGTGAAAATGGGGTGGGATCCATTTAGGGCAGATTGCTACTGCCTCCCAAGAGGGCAGCTTGGCAAAGCAGGGTGGCAGTCCTCCCGGAGTGACCAACGAAGCAAAAGCTCCAAGGTGCCCAGGTTGCCTCTGTGGGGGCTGGTGACTGTCTCCATGGAAAGCTGCAACTGAAACACCCTTCCAGAGACTGCTGAAGCACACAAGACATAGGAAGCATTTTTCTGCGAGGTTCCTTCATGGGGGGAGATGCCAGAGAGAGTCTGGCCTGGCAGAAGCATCAGGAGGTAAGGTCACTGGAGAAATGTATGTGGCAAGAACACTGAGGGAAGCAGCTCACCAGGGAGACCAAACAAGTCTCCCACCGTGATGCCCGCTCCCACCCCATTCTTCACACAGAGCTCCTGAAGCCCTTGTAATTTCCCGGTGATAGCAGTGTCTTTTGTTCTTTTGTTCTAATGAGGTGACTTTGGGTGGACTGGATGGTGGCTCAGAAAGAGCAAGCCATGATTAGAAGCTTGAGATTTTCAGTCCCACCCCCTATTCTCTTGAGAAGGGGGGCTAAATATGGAGTTAATGATCCACCATGCCTATGTGGATAAATCTCTGTAAAATCCCAGTAGTTTGGGTTTGGAGCGCTTCTGGGAGAAAGTCACGCCTGGAGAGGGCGTGGAAGCTCCGTGCCCCTTCCCCACAGCTCGCCCTACTCATTTCTTTCATCTGGATGTTGAACTGTATCCTTTATCATAGCCCTTTATAATAAACCAATAAAAGTAAGTAAAATATCACCGTGACTTCTATCTGAGTTCTGTGGGTCACTCTTACAAACTAAGCAAAACCCAGGAGGGGTCGTTAAAGCCTCCGATGCATAATAGCACCTTGGTCAGAAGCAAAGGTGACCATGTGGGCTTATGAGGGTGTCTACAAGGACGTTGTAGTGTAACTGGGCTGAGTCCAAAGTCCGGTAAAGGTGGTGCCCCTGTAAGGGGTTTGCTGATGAGGATAGATTGCCCAATGAAAAAATGCTAAAAAAGGTTTTTGCATTTGGGGTAGAGACTCTGATGAGAATTAAAAGGGACTGAAGGAGAAGGGGATTCAGTTGCCATGATGTAGGAATTGGAGAAGCAGTAGCTGCCAAGATTGAGAGTTTGGAAATCAGACTCCAGAAGTTTTTGAGCAGCCAGGATATAGACTCTTGAATTGAGCGTTTTTGGAATCTTCAGTGACTTTGGGGCCAGTGACTTTGGAGGCTTTGCAAGTAGCCGAGCGACGGAAACTGCTCCCAGTTTTGATTTTACTGCAGCCGAAGGAACAAGGCAGAGGTCCAAAGTGGGCGCCTTCCTAAAATGCGTGAGTGCAGTCTGATGGGCCGTCTGGCTGCTGTAGTTGCTGTTTGCAGTGTTGTTGGCCTGGTGCTGTGCTGGGGCACCATGGCAGTTCCGGGAGCATCTCCAGTTGTGTTCTGTGTCGTCCTCGTGAGTTGGAACCTGGCCTACAGTCTGGTTACTACGCGTCTGCAGAGGCAGGAAGACGCCATCTTCGACATGTGGCCTATTTGGAAGAGGATCTCCATATTCGCAGTGGTGGGAAGACGCCATCTTTGTTGTTTCTTTGGGACTTAAAGTACTGGACATTGCTTTAAGTAAGCTAAATGGCCATATTTTGACTTTAGCAACTCTTTGACTTTCCCTGTTTGTTAAATAAATCCCATTGTTATTGTTCCCTAAGCCTGAGTAGTCTTGCAATTGTGTGCATGGGTGCAGAACCAAGACAGTGACCGGCAAGCAACTTGGGCAGTGCCCTTGACAAGTTTTGATGCCCATTTTGCCCGGTACCAGTAGGCGAGGACAGTCTTGCATGTCTGAGCCCCTAAACTGTGGCACCCGATACCAGCTCCAGTAGGTACTGTCAGCACTGACTTGAACTATAGAACACTCAGTTGGTGTCTGAGGATCGGTTGGTGTGAGGAAATCACACACATTTGGTGGGCAGAAGTGGCATGTTCTCTGCAAGTAGTAAAGGAGACTCATAGGAAGGGAAGAGTTTTCTTACACACTGCCCATCAGATCTTTCCTGACTAGGTCTTTTTCTTTATTAGTTTGCTGGGATGACCATGACAAGGGGGGCTTAAATAACAGCAATTTACTCTCACATTTCTGGAGACTAGACTCTGAGATCAAGGTGTCGGCAGGGCTAGTTTCTTCTGAGGTCTCTCCCCTGGGCTTGCACGGGGCTGCCTTCTTCTGATGTCTTCATAGTACCCCCCTCTGTGACCAGCTATGTCCAAATCCTCTCTTCTTAGAGGACACCAATCATTTGAATGGAGACCCAGCCTGGTGACCTTATTTTAATCAATTTATCTCTTTAGGGCCTCCCTCGTGGCACAATGGGTTAAGTCTCAGCACTATGAAGCTATCCGCAGCCACTGTAGCATGAGTTTGATGCCCTGCCAGGGAGCTTCCCACATGGCACAGCAGACCTCTCCTGCCTCACCCGCTGCTCCCCTCAGCAGTGTACTTCAGTCAATCCACCATTTCTGCTCCCCGCTTTGTCTCTGGTGAATCCTCTCACCACCCCACACCTCTGGCCTGCACCCCAGTTCTCATATGCATAAATAAATAAATCTTTAAAAAAATTGTCTCTTTAAAGACCTCATCTCCGTGGTTCACGGGTAAATTGGTGGTGGGAAACCTATGGGGGATACACAATAATGTAAAGGATATAAATTAAAGAGAAAAAAAAAAGATCATCTCCAAATTAGTCTTAGATACAGGTGGTTAGGACTTCAGCGCATGAATGGGGGTGGGGAAGAGAAACAACTGAACTCAACGGTTACTAATGATTATAATGATTATAATACACCCCAACAATAGGCTGGGGGGTGTTTTGTTTTATAGAGGAAATTAAAAGTTTGAGGTTTATTGAGTGGCTTCTGCCTGGCATTTCTAAGGTGTTTGATTCAATGAAACTCCACTTCATAAGGACTCCTACTGACAAACTGCATGGAGGCAGGGGCAAAAGGCAAGACTGTTAGCCAAGAGCCAACAAATGACATGCCCCTGCCCCTCACATCAATTTCCTCACTTGCAAAAAACAATGAATTCGATGGTGACATGGCCGCAGGGTCTGGCGCTTCACCTTGCTTCTGTGTGCGTGCTCCTGGACAGCAGGGCTGTGAAGGTGGAAAACTACATTTCCCAGATTCCTGTACAGCTAGAGTTCTGGCTATGAATTAGATGTTTCCTAAGACTGAAGGACAAAAGTGAAGTGAGGCCGAACGTCCTGTTGCCATTTATGTTGGCAAGGCCTGACCTAGAGCTTGGAGAGCAGACGTGGCACGCAGTTAGCATCCTGTGCCAGGTAAGCAGCTCAGAGTCCTACGGAGCAGTGGGGGGGGGGGGTGTGCAGCAGCAGGGGAGGCCCCTGGGGGCCTTTCCAAAGATGTGGTGGCCACATATCAAAAACATGCACCAACATGTTCCTTACTGTGTCTTCCTTGTTGTCATTGTAAAGACTGACAACCCCAATGTCCACCCACAGGGAATCCCAGTTGGGTAAACTGTGGTATATTCTTAACAGCTTTTTAAAGACATAAGAAGGCTATTCTATATACTGCTGTGGTATAAACTTCAAGGTCTACAGTTATGTGAAAAAAAGCAGGGAGCCTGGTATACTTAAAGGGAATCTTGGAACAATGAACAAACAAATAAAAGGTAGTCCTAAAGATCTTTTTAAAAAGTTATTTTCCAGTTTTATGGAGAAATAATTGACATGCGTTGCTGTGTAAATTTCAGTCATGCAACTTGATGGTTTGACTTAGATATCTTACGAAACGATGAAAGATCTCTTTTAGTAGTAAAAGTAGAGTGACTAAAATGCCTGGTCCCAAACTTTGGCAGTGAATCTAGGAATGGAGGGGCCAGCTTTTCCGCCTGTTTCTCCCACCCAGTTTCTACTAGAGAACCGGGTGGGACAGTTGGCTGGGGAGACTGGGGAAGGAGATGAGCATTTTCGAGTATCTGCAATTTCCAGCACCTGAAATACATTTTCTCCTTTAATCTCTTACAGCTCACAGGTATTTTTATCTCCATTTTACAGATAAGAAAGGTGAGCAGGGAAGTTAAGCAAATTGGTCAGATTCATAAAAGCCAGTGCCAGGAGACAGGGCTTTCCACCAGCTGGTTAGGGCCCCCCTCTTGGCTGGACCCCCAGCTGGGACACTTAGGCAGTGCCCACATGGAAGGGTCCAGGTTTTTGTCTTCTTCCTTCACCCACTCCACCCAGGCACCAAGCCCAGTTGGGTGTCTCCCAGCCCCACTGCTTCACCTGGGGGAGGGTTGGGGAGAGGAGGAGTGTCTTTCAGCTACTGATTTTTAATTTGATTGTCTACAAAAATCACTTGAGGAGTTTCAAAATTACTGAGGTTCAGTTTGTATCCCCAGAGATTCTGGCTTAATAGGTCTGGGTTGCAGACAGGGGACTTTGAGAAACTTCCTAATGTACAGCAAAGTTTGAAAACCACTGCTCTGAGCTCTTGCTGTTTCCATGTGTCGTGGGGTCCAGAGCCATTGCCATCACCGGGGAGCTTGTGAGAAATGAGAACCCTCAGCTGCCCCCAAACCTACTGAGTCAGGAATATGATGGGGAGGGGTGAGGTGAAGGGAGCCAGTGATCTGGCTTAACCAGCCTTTCACGTGATTCTCACGCACCCTGAAGGTTGAGAATCACGGCCCCGGCAACAAGCTCAAGCCAGATCATCAGGCACCACGGTTTGCTTTGTCAACTATGGAACAACTGCTGTGCTTATTATTACAAAATAAGATACATGTGATGGCCACAGGGACGGAGACAGTCTAGGCTTTTCTCCAGAAATGAAACCCTGAGACAGGTGAGAATGTGTTTACATGTGAGCTGGAATCAACTAGAACTCACTATAGCTTCTGAGAAGGGAGCAGCATTATTGAAATACGAAGATGCTTCTCAGCAACCAAAAGCTGCCAAAGGGGAGTTGACAGCCAACAGGGAAGACGCGAACCCACCCTCCAGGCTGGACAGAGCATGGTGACGCCGCAGATGACCTGCAGATGGGCCCTGCTGTCCCCAGCCGGGGCGATATGCTCACTTCCTAGGGCTGCTGTAATGAACCACAAACATAATGACTTAAAACAACAGCAATCTATTCTTTCGCAGTTCTGGAAGACAGAGAGGAAATCAAAGTGTGCTGGCGGGCTGGCTCCTTCTGGGAGTCCCGAGAGCATCTGCTCCACGTCTCTCTCTTGGCTTCAAGCGGCTGCTGGCAACCCCTGGCTGTAGATGGTGTCTGATCTCTGCCTCTGTCTTCACATGGTCTTCCCTCTGTGCCTCGAATTTCCGTCTTCTCTCTGATAAGCATACCCTCCCTAATCCAGGATGATCTCATCTCAAGATCCTTCTCTTAATCACATCTGTGAAGACTTTATTTCCAAATAAGGCCTCATTCATAGGTGCTGGGGGTTAGGACTTGGGTGTTTCTCTTGGGGCGGGGGTGGGGGGGCGGGTGCCTGGGATCCAGCCCACACAGATGGGAAACAAACTTTACTTATCAGGGCCCTTGTTATTGCTGATTCTGGGCGGAAGAATGACCCGAGGTAAGTCCATCTACCTCAGGACAAACACAGTGTGCCTGGCACATGGGACTAATTACTCTCTTCAGTTGCGCATTACACACTGTGCTTTCATGTGTGCTCATTTAAGTTGCCCCACAAAGTTGGGTTCCTTCTGTGCTTCTGCACAGAGGAAACTGAGGGAGGCACGACTTGCCTGAGCTCACAGAATTAGCGAAGTGTAGGTCATGGGCTTGAACCCAGTTCTCCCGCTCTAAACGCGCTGCCCCTTCTCTTGTGATCAGTTATTGTCAGGCATCAGGACTTACCCCTGTTGTCTTCAAGAAAGTGGGGGCACACAATGAGACCAGTGGTGTCGTCAAGCTGCAGCATCCTGCTGCCAGCTTATCACCAATGGCTCACAGGAGACGGTCTGGTCCCCTCTTTCTCCTTCTCGGTTTCCCGTGACCAGTTCTACAAACGGAAACCCCCGTGTGCCAGGCACCTCTGCCTCCGGGAGAAACTCAATAAATGTGAACAGAATAATTCTGTTTTTTTTCTGGTCCTAGGAAGCCTGTTTGATATGCACAGTTGAGAAAAATACGCCTCTTCCTGGGATTTACCAATCCAGGGGCCTGCAGACACACGTGGATATAAAATGAAGGCAGAAGCCAGGATTTCTGACCCCAGTCTCCTTACCCTTGTCAACTCAGAAATGAGTGAAAACTGTAGCAGGCATGGCAGGAAGGAGGCTGGGTTGGGGATGTTTCTTCTAGGGGCGTCCATAACTTCCCACAGGCTTTATATGGCCTCTCAGTGCTGATGTCAGCTTCATCTCCAGGGTCTCCCTCACTGCCACCTCAGCCACCCGTGTGGATTAAACACCCCTGCCTCCCTGCTCAGAACCCCTTTCTCCCTGACTTCCATTGCCAGCTCCCAGCCCTAGAGTTTCCAGCCACCAGTGTGGCTAACCTGCAGTCACTTCAAACTCCACATTTCAAAAATCAACCATGTCTGCCCCATCTGAACAGTTCCCCTTCCTGACTTTTCCATCTGTTTGATGGCACATCTAAAAAACAGAGTCATTGTTCTTCCTCTTTTATCTATCTGCAGTCTCTGACCACAAATCAAGCTGGGAGGCAAGATACAGAGACAGGGAAAGGAGGGATGGAGTAATAGTTTTGACGGCTCACCAGATTGAGACATGTGCCATATGCAAAGTCACCATCTTCATCTGACTTACCTGCCACACCACACAGCAAAGCTGTGTTTTATATGAAAATCTAAATGAGATAACCAGGGTGCTGGACCCAAAATACCTTCTCACTGATAGCAAGTTGGTGTGACTTTTCGTAGGATAATTTGAAAATAACGATTACATTCAAAATACAAATGTCCTTTGACCTAACAGTTCTACTTCTAGGGTTCCCTTCCTCAAGGATAACAATAACAACAAACCAAGCCAAAACAAAAATGCACACGCATGTTTATTTACTTCAGTATGGTGTATGAGAGCACAAGACTAGATAGACACAAAATGTTTTTAATAGATGATGGTTAAATAAATTCTGACATATTTAAATGAAACTCTATGAAATCTTGAGGAAGAAGGGGTAAATCTTTCTATGATAATATTGAATATGAAATGTGTTATATGTTGAGTAGAAAAACAAAGACACGGAGGAGTGCATATAACATGTCAGTGTCTAGTCACTTTCTTGGGTATAAAAGGATATCGAAGTTTTCATTTATTCAAACTAAATAACCAGTGCTGCTTCTCCATGTACCTACTTGCTATGACTTTGTTGTTCAGTTCTAAAGAGTCATTATATCCTTGAACCTGTTCTAAAAAATGGTGCTATCAACTTTGAATCAAGACAAGGAGAAAGGGGATTAAGAAACAAGGCACAAGGGATTAAGTCTCAGCACTAGGAAGCTATTCACAGCCACTGCAGCATGTCTGATCCCCTCCCAGGGAGATTTGCACATGGCGCAGCAGACCTCTCCTGCCTCGCCCGCTGCTCCCCTCAGCAGCGTATTTCCATCCATCTGCCTTTTCTGCTCCCCACTCTGTTTCTGGCGAAGCTTCTAACCCCATACCTCTGGCCTATATCCCAACTCTTGTATGCATAAATAAATAAAATAAATCTTTAAAATAAAATATCTCATCCATGTTTCTGGGGAATTTCAAGACCAACAGTACTGCAGGGGCAGCTAGATAAGGGCAAGAGGGATCTGAACATTCATCTCTATCTCCTTAGCCTTGGGATAATAATGTAATAAAAAGCATGAGAAATATCTACCTAGTTTTTAGTGCTTTAGTTTTGCTACTTTGATTCTCTCCTGAAGGCAGAACACAGTGGATAAAAGCAAGGTCTTGAAATAAAATTCTGAGATTCAGCCCATCTCTTTGCAATTTGACCTTTAATAATCTACTCTGGTCTTAGTTTTCTCATCTGCAAAATGGGGATGATTCTAGCATCTTTCTCCTAAGGTTGTCATGAAGAAGAAAATAGTAAATACAGGTAAAAACACACTAGGACTTAATCAAAGCTATTACATCCTTAAAAGCTAATCTATTTCAGAAGAAGTCATATTTCCTCACAGTAAATATTAAAAGCTTTAGACCTCTCACTGCCCCTCCTTCTCTGCAAATTCCCTGAGGCCATACATTAAAATAACAGACATGATTTTGTCTCCTAAATTCAACAGATTTTTCTTGAGCAATGTGTCTACTGCAATACAATTAATGTAAATTATTCACTTTATCTCAAAATCTTTTTGGAATCCCACAGTCATTAATTTCATAACAAGACTTGCTTTCATACTTAGTTTTTTTCCAAAATACAGCACTTTTAGTTATTTAAAAAATGTTTAGTGCCCACCATGTGGTGGTGCTGGTGATGGATCCAACCCGGGGCGTGGACTGGAGTGTTAAGAACTCTCATCACTGCAGCAAAAACAAGACACCATCTCTAGCCTAAATACAGTAAGGCAATTTGCCTTCATGTAGATGGGATACGGAATTCCAGAAAAGGAGGTACTTGTGGGATCTCGCGCAAGCCCTGACTTGTCTGGACCCAATTTTCATCATATCTAAAACAAAGGTATTGAATTAAACGGTTAAGGGTATTTTCCAGTCCAAATGACTATAGATCTGAATCTTATCTCAGGACGTTTGGGTTTCTTTTATTTTTATTACACTACACTCCTCTCAGACCCCTCTCAACCTCACCACTGCGCGCCTAACACAGTGAAATAATTACAGCTCCCATTTATTTAGTACTAAGTGCCAAAAGTTTCAAATACATCATTGCACTTAATGCTCACAAGAAACCTTTGAAGTAGCTATTAATTTTTTGGATACCCAGAGAAGCCAAGGCAATGGTCAAAGAGGGAGTCGAGATTCTTCTGTAAAAGAGGAACTTGACTGGATTGGATTACTAAAGCTCCTTGCAGCTCTATAAAACTCTATACATCTAGATTCATTGTATTCTCAGGCCTTCCAAGTAAGCCACATTTGGGGTGGGAGTCCTGGAACTAGGCGATTCCTGTGGGTTTCCTCCTGATGTACAGGTATAAAATGGCACCATTATTGGATTTCTCGTTTTCAAATTGTTTTGCTCAAGCCATGCTGATTTAATAAAGGAGTTCTCCTAGCGCCCTTAAGAGCCTCCAGGGTGAACAGAGACTGCATATTTGATTCTCAGTCTTCTTCCTTCTCTCAGAGTCAGTGTCCACAGTTTGACTCAGGAAAGAGATTCAGCAGGATTCCCCCTCTTGTGGGTTTCCAGTTTGCATCAGCCCCGGGGGACAAGACTAAATCAAAGCCCCAAGGGATGTAACCTCACTTGCAGTGTCTGGTGTCAAAACACACATTTAAGTCTCCAATTTTACCACAGCTGCACATTTTCTGAGTATCTTCCAGCCCTGCCTTAAGCATCTCAATCTAACCAGTCTTTCTCACCCACCCCATGTGTGCATGCACACACACTCATATTCCCATTCATTCTCTGTCTCCTTGAAGGCATTTCATCGTTGAAAATACACACATCAGAATTTTGACTGTTCCCTGTGACAAGACAGCTGTACAAAAGAAGGGAAAGCCAGGCTTCTTAAAAGCTCAGTCATTAAGGAATATCTTTGTAACCATTCTCCTCCTTACAGGACTGAAGGCTGCAATAAATAGATCTCATCAGAGACTCAGACATTCTCAGAATAAGAAGCGCACACATTTATGAGCAGCTGCATTTGTCGGAGTTCCTGGAGGGACGGGAGAAGACTGGCATTCGTTCACCGCTCTGTTAAAGGCTGATGCCAACAGCAGCCAAAAGAGCAAGTTCCCAGCACTGTGGGCTGCGTCCACCAGGCAGTGGTGTCCACCCTGCTTGGCCAGCCTCTACTGGGGGCTGAGTGCACGGGGCCACCACTAATTGCTTGGGGGGCTATCACTGGTGCCCTCGCCTACCCCAGATCCTCTCCTCAGGGCTCCAGCTTCTCAGAGGTGGAGTGGAGCTGGTGAGAGGATTTCCTGAAAAACCTAATGATAAGAAGTCCAAGGCCTGAAAAATGGGCCTGGCTTCAGGGAAGGAGGAGGCAGGGCCATCTACCCTTGTAGCCTGCAGGCCCTTCCTCAACCCTCAGCAGTGAAAATTCTGCCAACCATGAAAGGAAGGCTCCGCTTTGCCTCTGGTTGGGCCTTCACTTTCCTTGGGCCTCCCCTGTGGATAGTGCTTAGCAAATAGAGATAGCGAAAACAGTTAAATTTGAATTTCAGAGAACTGTTTCTGTATTAAATATATTCTAAAGACTGCATATGAGCATACTGACATCTAAAAGATTTTTTCATTATCTATCTGAAAATGAAATATAACTGGGTGTCAAGTATTTTATGTGGCAACCATACCTTCCTTTCCTGCAGTCTTCCCTCTGCTGGGTCTTCCCAGGGAATGTTGATTCTAACTATATGCTTTCAGGTAGAAATGTGTTCAATCCTGATTGACCAGGACTCCTAGTAAAAAGGCACATGGAAGTGACATGTAAACAGAGAGGTAACCCATAGATGCACTTTATTGCTATTTTGAAGAGAAGAGCCACTCGTAGGTGTGAATGGGGAGACTAAAAGTAAGCAAGCCTCACATTTTCTCTCAATTAGGCTGGTTGTACTCACCTCTTGAAATGTAAGCAGAGCCACAAAAGTCACATTAAACACCTTTAATTTTCGTTTAAACTTGGAATTTCACCCCCAAATTGATTTACACTGTTACCTCAGAAAATACTAAGCCACCAAAAAGGACAGTCATCTCTATTGTAGCCTCAATGGTAAGTTTCCCCCAAAATCTGTGCAGTCTTGATGTAAAAGACACAATTCATTTTTCACAGCTCTGATGGTGTAACTCCTTCCTCTCAAGAAGAAAAGCTTCACCATCCAAGTTTCTTCCCTCCTTCTCTTCCCCTTCCATTCCTCAAGGTTTGTGAGATTTTGTCATCGTTGTGGAGAAAGGCAGTAATCTGTAAATCACGTTAAAGTGCGTCATTTTCTTCTGCCATCACCAGTTCTGAGTAGGCCTGCAAATTTATATGCTAAAAATCTCGACTTCCAAGTAGACAATACCATTTTGAGCTGAGTCTTTTTTTTTTTTTTTTTGAGGTGGGCCAATTAGCAAGAGGCATGATTTGCTTTTTGTGTATCATTCTCCACCCAAACCTATGCCCTGGCTCTGAGTCCCAGGCACCCATTTAGCAAAGGTGCTGGACTGATTATGAGGCAGAAGACAGATAATCTGGGTCTGGTCTCTTTCCGGCCTCTTCCAAGTCATATAACCTTGAACCTCTGAGTCTCAATAAGAAAAATTATATCTGGCCTTCCTGCAGCAATGGGTGGTTTGTAAGGATCAGATAAAGCAAATAAAATTAATGTAAATGAGAGATCTTTTAAAATCTTAAAGTGCGACATAATTAAAAGGTGTTTAGTTTTTATTAGAGTCCTTCCTTTGACATGCTTCAGATAATCAGGCCAGTCAAATTTTCTTTAGTGTTATTATTTGCATTGGTTACTAGGTGAGAATTTTCACTTAGTGACCTTAACAAGCTTACTTAATAATTACAATAATCTTAATACTTCCACAAAGATGTTGTCATGATTTCTGTTTTACAGTTTTAACACATAAAGGGGTTGATTTTTGCCCCTACAATTAGGCACACAGACTAGTTTCTAAAGTGTGCAGGTGGACCGAACAGATATCACCACTTTCTAATCCCCATCATACAGATGAAGAAACAAACTCAAACTAATGCACCTGCCCAAGGACTCACAGTCAACAGCAGAGGTAGTTCATACTCATCCTCTGGCCTCCAGCTAGTCTGCAAAGTTTCACCAAGTGGTGTCAAAGCAAATCTTCCATCAGGGAAAGGGACAGGGTGACCTGAGCGGGGTGGGGTGTGTGTGTAGTCTGTGTGGCTCTTACAACCACAACCATTACTTGGCATTATTTGGGAAGATGGCAGCAAAATACCTCGGGAAACCATGAGTGAGTTTTGGAAATCTGTGGTTGGAGAAGTATTTCTGGGGAAAGACTCACAAACTGGAGCCATTTTATCTTCCTAATTAGAGGAGACTGACCAGACCAGAGTCCTGGGCTCTCTTTTCAAATCCCACTCTCCTTGCCAGGCTTCTAGTGGAGGGATGGCAAATCATACCAATTCTTTTTGCTTCAGAATAATGGTCACATTTTTTCAAGGTTATCTGGAAAGTTAAGCCTGTGCTTTAGAACTGGTAAGAAAAATAAAGCCAAGCATTCCTCTGGCCTTTTATCAATCAATCAATCAATCACTCAATCACAAATCTACTTAGTCTTCATTCTTGTTTACACACACGCATGCACGCACGCACACATGCACACAGGTTGCATGCATGCACACATTATATTCTGCTCACATTTCACAGCTTTGGGGAGAGATCCTTATCTAAAGGCAAAGCTCTGAATTGCTAAGGGGCAATTAGCTTAGGGCTTATGTTAGCTAGCCCTGATCACATTAAACAGGATCAAATAAGGCAGCACTTATTTCAAGTTTGACATTTGTGCGTTCATTCATATAAACCCCCAACAGTAAATGTGATTTCCTATTGGGTGGTAATTTAATTCTTCTACAACTGCAGCCAATCACCTGTCAATCATCAAAGTTGCCTTTAAAATAACACAGGACTCCACTGCAAGAACGTAAGTGTATGGTTGTCTTATGTCTTTCACAAATTAGCTCCTTTGAGAGTCAGGGAGCATTCTGGAAAATTTTGAAACTCATGCCTTATTTTGGATTTTTTTCCCTCTATTTGGTTTCATGATTCTGGTCCCAACATGAGGATTTCAGATATCCATCCCATATAATAAATCACAATTATTTTTTAAACTTCTTAGCAGTTTATTCAGAATAAGCTGATATGAGTATAAACTGTATTGTTATTTTTACTTGGTGCTATAAAAAAGTTAAACTCATATCCAAACTTTTAAGATACCTTGACTGTTCTGAACCATTACACATAGTCTTGTCAAATGTATATTGTTTCTGTGATGTCTGCACCTTATGGGTCAGCTCTGTCTCCACTCCTGGACCCCCTCTTGGTGTGTATACCGGGAAAGGGCAGGTTTTAGCTTACATCTCTGTACACGGAGTCCTCCCTGGCCCTTCCAGCTCTGCCCTGTGCACCCAGGGAGCACTGCCTGACCCACCCCTTCCTGCAGGCACCTTCCAGGGGGTGCATGTGCAGCAAGTGTCTTTCTTACTCTGGTCTCTCCCTTCACTTTCTGTCACCTCATGTAGATTATACCTAGGATTCAGACTTTCCTGAAAGCCACGTAGGGTAAGGGAATTACAACAGAAGTGGTAGAAAATTAAAATTCCACAAAAACCGTAGGTTTCCCCCCCGTAGGTTTCCCCCATAACCTGAGGTAACCAGCCAGGAAGTTTAACCTTCCTTAGGTAATGGCACCTTCAGTTCCGCACCTGCCCCTCCCCATCTCACACCTTACTGCCCAAGGATCTTTCCTAATCTGTGTTGTAATTCTCCCTCCACTTTTCAGACACCTCCCTAACCATTGGCGTTAGTTCAGCTCCAGAATCCACCTCCTCTCCCAGGCAATTCACCCTCTCATTACCTGAGTTTTCTCTCCTCTTAGTCACATGCTAGGGATAGTGAGAGGCTCGAACATTTTCTGTGTGCAAGAGGGGGTGGATTTACTTTTTTGTTAAGTGTTTAAATAAAATCACCCCCACAGTGAGATTTCCTTTTTTCCCTTTTGCCTTCTGCCTATTTTTATGAGACTTACTTTTATAGTTTTATAGGCTGAGATTTCCACAATATAATCATAACCAACACTATTCTGGGACACTTGTAAATCAAGTGCTAAGATGATTTGACTGGTATGACGAACATTAAATGATTAAAAGGCAGATTACTTCCTGGGGAGAGAAGTGGTTGAAAGGATCTTAAGATAGCAGAAGGCACTATCAGGACCTTACGCATCTCAAACCAGCAGAACAATTGTTAATTGGGTTATATAACTGGGGAGTCCAGGGGGTACAACAGGCTTCAGGCTTAGGGGTTTCAGAGGCTCAGACTGAATTTTTTTTTTTCTTTTTCAGGCTTTAAATGATCTTTTTACACCCTTTGTAGTGAGGAAACCAGGTGCAGGGCAGGCAGGGAGGCCTGGGGGCCAGAAGGCTGGCAGGCCTCCTGGCCCCTGGTGAATCTTCACACTTTCTGGGCTCTTTGGTCTTCTCTCATGGTCTCTTCGGTGGTCTCCACTGCACTCTGCTGTGTGGTCCTCTGCCACCCCCGGCCTCTGTTGCCGCCCTTGTGTGCTCCGTCTCTCAGCACAGGTGTGCCCACTCACGCATGCCCAATGAGAAATTGTCCTGCTTGCTTTCTTTGCTACTAGATTTTCCTGTGTTGACTATTACTCTTGGGTAGATCAAGGTTTATTTTATTTTTAGTATTAGCTACCACAGAAATGAGGAAGGCTTTGTAGGGTTATCTTAGGTCCTGGGATACCCCCCTGCCCCACCAATAAACTGTGGAAATAAGGCTTTGTGTCTGGGCTTGGTCATGGGGCAGGCAGAGGGGTCAATGCAGTGGTTTTTGTTGTTTTTATAAATTAAAGCGTTTTTTTCTTATATCATTGTAGTCCCCATAGTTCTCCTGCCACTGTCACCCGTGAACCATCCACATTATTTCCAGTGTTGGTTCTGTAGTCTTCATTTTATGATCTCCTTGCTCCTTTCCACAGGTGAACTCACGATCAAACTAAGTTCAGCGAAGAGCCATTAAGGATGAGCACCACTTATTTCCACGCTGGTCTAAGTTGTATTGATTTTTGTCCTGAGTTTCTTATCACTAGAAACAACATGTTCTTTTGGGTATTAGGTCATTTTCTCAGAATAAGGACTAAGTATTAAAACAACTACCATGCCATATGTGGGAGTTATATAACCATCAACATATTTAAGTTGAGAACAATTTGTCCCTCAAGCTAAGGGAGATCAAGATTTTGCCTTCATTGGTTCCTCTTTTGTTCAATTTTTCCTTGAATTTTAGTATTTCTCAGAGATCTTCTTTTATCCAGTTATACAGTCAGAGTGACTGGTAAGACCTTGCCTTTCACTGTCCACCCGCTTCTGCACTCAAATCTATACATCTATCCAGCCAGAGCTGTGGTGTGTAGTTCAGACTGTTACTGTCCAGAGCACCTTGACAGCTGACCATTCATAGTGTTGATATCATTAGTGCTTTGAAGTTAAAATAAAAAATTAAAATTAAAACAGCTGTTCCCAAAGTTGTATGATTTGCACACACAACAATTTTCTGACAGATGGCAATAAAGTCTCTAAGTCCAATAAAATTTGTATATTATAACACTTTTGGACAGAAAGCATTCTAAAGAAAAGAAACCTTTCTGACGTACACAGGACTCTGCATGGGCTGTGGAGGCCTTGACTCCACACGACACTCCATGGGCACCTACGTGACTCACTGGATCTTGTTCAGTCTAGCCCCCAATGGCTCTTGAGTCCATCCCTCTTCTCCATTCCCACTGCTACTGCCTGAATTCAGAAACATCCTCCCCTTCCAATATATCTTGCTTGGGCCTTTGTTGATGCGTCCTTTCTGATCTCTTTGCCTCCCATGTTTTTTCTCCCTCCAGACTGCTGACAGATGACCTTCTAAAATGATTTGACCAAGTGACTACCCTGTTTAAAATTAAGTATTCTCTCACTGCCTACAGAATCCAACTTACACTAAATTCAGAGTTGAACTTGCCCAAGGACATATGAGGAGTTAGGAGGTATCCAATGAACCATTTTCTCCTTAAGAGAAAACACAACGTTCAAGCGTGGGTGCATGAAAGAGAAGATAATAGATTTAGAACTGAGTTGGGGCTGTCTTCCAGAGCTAACTGGGAATTCTGCTCTTACGACCACACTAAACCTCCTACTGTTCTCTCCGGTTCCTTGAAATCTCAGGTTAACAACCAGATACTTATTTCACAGAGACTGAATGTAGGCGTCAGATATATGCTTGAGGTAAAAAGTTTTTGAACAACAGAACTTTTAAAAATCCCTTTGACAAAAGATGATAACTATTTTTAAAGCATTATTGTACCGACATTCATAAATGTCACTGAAATCCAAAGATATTTTCTGGTTAAATATTTCTTTTTTGTGGGAGTAAGAGACTTGCTTTCCCTGTTTTTAAGTTTCAAGAAACCAGGACTATGTTCTATGTGAATTATTCTTTGAGATTATTCTTTATACTCATTCCAAAGATAAATGTAAAGTTCCTCATTTAAGTTTTTGAGTAAATCATGCTATTTATATCGGGAATATGCAGCTGTACTGTGCATGCGATACAAGTTTTTAGGATATATATCTGAAAGAACACGGTCAGGTGTAAAATGTAGATGCATGGGGTTGTTTATATTGTATACACATAACTGACAATGATTTGCCAAAGCCCCCCATGAAGATCTGACACATGGTCCCTGAACTCAAACTGTTTATGCCTAGACTTTAGCATATTAACACACATGAATAAAAGTTAACCTTTAAAGAACTACCCAAGGGTATTTAAAGTACTGACCCAAGGTTTTAAGAGACTGCCGTCGGTATTTCATTACAGCTAATAACTGGAAGGAAATCTAATAACTACTCACACACTTAAGCTTATAAGGACTTCACCTAGGCCAGTTCTTTTTCAAATGTCCTATTTTAATTTTGCACAGAAGAAATTTCATTGTTGTCAACTTTATGCATATTAATGTACAACCTGATGAATAAACTCTTCATCAAAATAAGCTGGTGTATTATAATGAAGGTTTGTAAAAATTAAGACCAGCTATTTAGTGTCCAAGAAAATCTTCTCCATCAACTAAAAACAGAAAGGTCTTGAAAATTTAACATAATGCAATTAAGCACTACACCACTTTGTACTGACTAATGGAGAAGCAGACACAATTTAAGGTCCTGACGCTCACTCCTGTCTATTAGTAAAAAGTGGCCAGACAGTTTGAGGGATCATCTAGGCTCCTGCATCCTGCCAAGTATATTTATTACATGGTAAAAGGTAAAAGATCATCTACCTAGGCGCAAATTGCTACCAAAGTATTGGAGTCACCTTGCTCTTTCAATTAATACATCTAAACTCTGGAAATATATTTATGCGGGTACATCAAGTGTCAGATTTCAGAGAAATGACGTTCTGCTGTACTTTAATTACCTGTTATCTAACTGGCTTCAGGTTTAACAGAGATAAGAACCATGGAAGGAATAACTAAGGGTCCAGAGCAGTGGAATGTTAATGTTGGTGCTCCAGTCAGCATGCCCGAGCGCCTGTGTTTAGAATTGAGAATTTCCTCTGTTTCTATCAACCTTAAAATGCTCATGGCCCTTGCTTCAGAACCTTAAAAATTAAATGAAAACAAACAAACAAAAAAACCCAAATGTTTTCACCCACCATATATTTTTCTTTCTAAAACTGTTCACTTGTTCAAATAACTGTATCATGGAACAATGTTCTCAATTTCTCCCCCTGCAGTGCTCTTCCCACCAAAATGGGGGGAGTATTATAAACATGGTTGTTATAGCTCAGAAAGATGCCTGGATTTCACACTGAAACCTAGATTAAAACTGACTTGCATTACACACATTTCCCAACCCCCACATTAAAAAGTAGTTCCACCCCTGCTATAATCACATTTATTGAACACTTACTACATGCCAGGTACCTAAGTGCACTGTGTGTAGTAAGTTGACTTGACCTTTATGGCAATCTATGAGGTAGATACTATCGTCATACTCAATGTGTATATGAAGAAACTGAGGTACACACAGCTGAAGTTCACACAGCTAGTAAATGCCAGAATGGAGATTCAAATCCTTAAAATCTGGTCTCAGGGTCTGTGCTAACAGTTCTCAGAATGCACTTAAGGAAAAAAAATCATAATTTTCTCTAGCATTAAAGTCTGTTATTTGAAAATACCTTACATAAAATTAGTAAGGTAAAATTATACATTCTCACAGTCTATGAACTCACTAGCTCTTCACAGAACCTGCCCATATGTATTGTCTTAAATGATTCCCAATACTGAACAGCTTTAACCTAATGGTGCGAGAATTTGCTGTTATCCCACCCAAAATTATGTAAAATGAAAACTTCGTTTTTCTATTACTTGACTAATTTTCAGTTAAATTGTTGCCACCACTTTTTTTCTGTATTCTTATTACCTTGAAGGTTTCTATGGTCCAAAAATTGAATAGATTATTTTTGCAGTGTTTATTATCAGTGCATCAAAAGCTTTCATCCTGGTGTCCCTTGAGAAAAACTGAAAGTTAAACAGCTGGTCTAAATTAACAGAATTGTGGTATAGCTAAAAATAGCTCTGTCTTTTGATGTAAAAGTTACTACTCTAGTGAGGAAGGTACACTGGTTTGAAAAACTAAAATTCATTTGAAGTTTCAAGTACCTCAGATGTAAAATGGCATACTACATACAGTTACCTTCAAGGTGAATTTAATTTTCAGAACTTGAATTCTCTAAGATGGCTATCTCACAGAAGACAGCAACAGCACAGAAATGGTTTATGAAATTATAATTCGTGTAGCTTTATGAATGACATTAAAAAACTCAAGACTTGTCAGAATGCAACTGGCAGAAAGACAAATCAAATAAAAAAAAAAAAAAAAATCCAGCAGCTCCCCTCCCAGGATGCCCATTGGTGTCAATGCAGGTGTCTCTTTTCTTTCTTCTTCCCCTAACAATCCTGTCCTTTTAAAATGTAAAAAAAAAAAAAAAAAAAGGAAGAAAGAAAATCCAGCTTCATTTACACTGTTAGGTTCTGAAGGTTTGTGTCATTCCCCCAAATTCACATGAAGCTTATGTGCCTAATCATGCCGTTTGAAGGTGGAGCATCTGGGAGGCGAGAACTCTCAAATGGGGTCAGTGCCCTTATAGGAGGGGTCCCAGCTTCTTGCCCTGTCTGCTTATTAGTGAGCTTAGTAGCTGCATGTAAGGAAGTAGGTGCCTTAATTTTGGACTTCCAGCCTCCAGAAATTTGTAGGTTATAAGCCTCTCATTCTATATCATTTTGTTATAACAGCTTGAAAGAAGACAACTATGTTATAGTCTGAAGGCAACTTATGAAAGGTAGATTTATTCTTTTCTATACAGTAGTCCAACAATTTCCTTTCTATAAAAGGTTTAAAAATGAAGTCAAGCAATGCCATCTACAGGGAAGCTTTAGAACAACAGTCATACTTTGATCCAGACAGCTCTCTAAATGATTATTTACAGTCTGGGTTAATATTACTTGGCATCACTCAACAGGACAAATTTCAAGGAAAAAGACTATTAATAGTTAAAAAGCTATACTGTGTAAAAAATTCACTAATTCTGGATCATTAACATTTCTTAAAATAACCTAACTTGGGCCTCCCTGGTGGCCTAGGGGTTAATAAGTCTCAGCACTACCACTTCGAAGGTCCACCCACTACATGACCTGTGACTGCCTGAATTCTATCCTCAACCAAGCTGACCCACTGATAGTGCAGCAGACCTCTCCTGCCTCGCCCACTGCTCCCCTTAGCAGTGTATTTCGGTAGATTTGCCTGTTCTGTCTCTGGTGAATCTCTCACTCCCACAATACTGGCCTGCATCCCAGTTCTCCTAAGCAAAAATAAAATCTTAAAAAAAATAACCTAACTTTGCTTAGCTTACCAAACATGATTGATGGACCTTAGTTATGAATTGCACTAACCTGTTAGGTTAAGACTCAAAACTACACAACTTCAAAGATCTTTAAAGTTACGTAGAGGAGACTCAAGTCATTGGAGTTTACACTTGTAATGATTTTCTTTTTCTAGCTGTTGAATTCCTCTTCAGTGGCATCACATTTTTCTAGGCCAGACTCTATATTTCCATAGTTCCAAAGGCTGAGTCTTTTTATTTTCAAACATGCATAGAAGATTCCACACTGGATTCAAAACTTTTTCCTCCCTATGCAGTGCAGGCAACCCTCTAATCAAAAGGTGGTTTGCTTTTATTTCTCCTCCCTTTCCCCTGCTCTCTTCCTTTTTTGAGAATTAAATGCCATGAGATTTCTTTATTGTAATGGTTCTCAATTTAGGGTAAACCTTAAAACGATCTGGAGCCCTTTAACAAAATTACCATGCCTTTGACTTAATTACTGGAATGGGGCTTAAACATGATTTCTGTTTGCTTTTTTTGGGTAATCCTATATACAGCCTAGTTTATGAAACACTACCTTCCTGTCTAGGCTCCTTAATTGGTGTAACTGCATTCTGGTAAGTGGCCTAGGAGTTGTGCACTGCACCAACCCCCACGCACCCAGTTTCCCTGGCACTGGCCATGCCTGAGATTAGAAAATTGGATCTATTCTGGCTAATCCCCAACTAGTGGCCCTCCTTACTTATCGGTTACACCTACCTTTTAACCTCTGCATGTTGCCACAAAAACTGTCTAGCCCCACCTTATTTCTCAACTTCAGGTTGGCAGGATTCATCTTCAGTGTCTTGTTGCCTGAGCACCCCCACATTACTTCTCCAATCCCATTCCCATACTCCGGAATAAAACACTAGATATACTACCCGCTAGGTAAATATAAATCCAACCAGGTGGAAAGAATGCTGATGCCCCCCTCTGGAGGTATCCTGAACCTTGAATTATTCCCTGAGGCCTCCCTCCTGAGGTTTCTGAGTGCATATATACCTTCTTCCCTCTCATCAGACAGCACAAAGGACAAAATGCCACCCACTCTGTACTGCTCCAAAAGGAGAAACTTCCCAGGCTTCTCCAGCTGTCCAATGAAGGGTGGTAGGCATACTCTAAACTGGCGCCCCTCAGGAAGCCCTGCAGGACACACTGGTTCTAACTACAGTGGTTTTCTTATCTTTGAACATGGGAACTTGGTACCTTTAAATTTGTTTCGGCCATGTCCCAGAACAAGAAAAAAATCCACTTGACTTACAAATTTCTTTACACCCAGTAACTTAGTTCAATTTCCCAGAAAAAGCAATGAGTGTATACAGGTGACTTACTAAGGAGATATTACATCCACTAAGGGAGTGAGAATAGGATAAGGAATGAGAGGAAACACAAACAAGGATATGAGTTTGGCAATGTTGCACAGAGGTGGACCTTAGCCCGATTCTTCCAGGAAGTTCTGGAGTGTAAGGTGTACTGACGGTTAGAAGTACAGTGAAGGGAGAAGGAAGACTCTGGATGGACTACTATAGTTAATGTTACTTACTTTTACTTATTATGGAACAAACTAGAAAGCGGTCATTGTCTTGGACTTCACTAATATCCAGTTGCTATCAATAACAAAGTATCGATTATTTAGATTACACTGATTGGTAAACTGCTTGAAGAAATTCAAGGTAGTATATACACAGGATAAGACTGACGGAAAGAACTGTTCCATGAGCTTTATTAATTTCACTAAATAGGGAGCCTTTTGCTCTTTCTGGAAAGCAGTTACCGTTAGAAATTAATTTCCTTCAAAGCTATTTCCACAACATTCACAAAATCAGAGTCTCAAAAACAAAGTTTATTTTAACACAGAAAATCTATCACCAAGCACCAATGTCCACTTATTACTTTTTGGAACTGGTGTGACTGAAGTCCTTGACTGATAGGTTTATGTCAGCAATTCCTATAACACAAAACACAGACTACACAGAATCAAAGTCATTTGGAAATAGACAGAGCTCTATTTAGAGTTATTAAAAAATGTTTCAAGTGTAGAAGTTAACTTATTAGTGATTTTTGATAGATTTTCTTGAAAGATAAACATGATGGCGATTAGCCACACAAGTGCATGAATTGGAAAGTGGTTTTTTTTTTTCTCACTCCATTCTCAAATTAAAAAAAAAATTTTTCTAATGGTACCTTTTCCTCCTTTCCAATCTTTGATTACTTACTTTCATTCTTACCAACTTACTACAGTATAATTTACTATATAAGTCAGATAGATATGTAAGGAGGAGAAAATCTTTGGCCAATGTGAGTATTAAAAAACAAGATTTTCAGGGTTTTTTAAAAAAGAATATTTAATTATGGAATCAATGCAATGAAATATAAGATACACATGGTAAAAAATTACTGCATAATTATGTTAAATGAAAACTTCCTTTCAAATTTATCTATATTGAAAGACAACTAAAATTTACTGGTTTAAAGTTATACGGTATAGAGTATCTCTCTCTAGAAACTGGATTAATTCATCTCTAGTTTCCTGAAAATACTCCAGTCAACCATGCTGTGTCACTGTTTAATTTTGGCAGATTTTAGGCTAGCTTCAATATCTGTATTTGAGGAGTGACAGTTTAGAGCAGACAGATGTTTCTTTTAAGAAGAATTTGATGTTGAGCTAAGTAAACTAAGTTGGACTGATTTCAGGCCCATCGGTAGAGAGTCAGTCATTTTTCATACTGTGGACAGCCCATGATGGTTGTCATGTATATATCGGATCTCTAAGGACATGCTGGAAAAATCTGTGAACACAATCTTCCCATGCTGAATTAACATGCTCCATTCACATCTTTTGCTTACCCAGGTTGTTAGAGGATTGGGTAAGGTGGCTAAAAGATGGAAATTTCATGATGGAAATTTCTATAAGAAGAAAAAACAAAAAAGAAACTTTAAGGATTAATTATCACCAATTAAGTATTAACTGGGTACTTCCTATTCATTTAGGTAATAAGACTAGTGATGGCTAAAGGTAATTCAAATGTACACACATGCATAATGTTCAGAAATGCCTGTGTTGGTATCTAAAGCACAAGAAAGCAAACAAAAAGCAGATATATGGGACAACATAAAAATTAAAAACCTTTGTGCTTCAAAGGTCTTACTATCGAAAAAATGAAAAGAACCATAGAACTGGGAAAGTATTTGTCAAGTCAGGTATCTGGTAAGGGTCTAGTATCTAGAATATACTAAGGAACTCTTATAACAACAGTAAAAAAAAAAAAAAAAGACAATCCAATTTAAAAACAACGTATTTCTCTAAAGATATAGAAATAGTGACAAGGTACACAAAAAGACACTCAACATCATTAGTAGTTATGGAAATGAAAACAAAAACAACAAAGAGATAACATGTCCTAGCTATGAAGATAGCTAGTAATCAAACAGATGGACAATAACAAGTTTTGGTGAGAACATGAAGAAACGAACTCTCAAACACTGCTGATAAGAATGTAAAATGGTAGTAGCTTTGGAATATAGTATGGCAATTCCTCCAGAAGTTAAACACAGAGTTCCCCTATGATCTAGCATTTTTGCTCGAGGTGTATCTCCAAGAAGTTTGAAAATACATTTCACACAAAAAATTTTAACATGAGTATCACAACAGAATTAGTCATTGTAACAAATAAGTAGAAATAAGAAAGATGTCCATCAACTGCTCAGTGGATATATGCACCAAAGAATATTAAGCCAACCATAAACATGAACTACAACATGGATGATCCCTGAAAACACTGTGCTGAGTGAATGAAGCCAGACAGAGAAAGCCATATAGTATATGATTCTATTTCTATGAAATGTTCAAAACAGGCACATGCATGGAGATAGAGAGTAGATTAGTGATTGGCAGGGGTTAGGGAAAAGCTATGAATAGGAAGTTTCTGCTAAGGAGTACTGAATTTATTTTTGGGGTGACACAAATGTCTAAAATTAGAAAGTGGTGATGACTGTGCAATTCAAAATATATTAAAAACCACTGAACACTTTAAAAGGGCGAGTTTTTTGATATGCGAATTGTATCAATTAAAACAATGATTCTTTGCCCCCCAAACATAAAAACTTAATGCCTCAAAAACAAAAAAACAACAAACAAATCTACTTTTAAAGCTACACAAAAGCTTCAGTTAAAACTAAATCCCTTAAGGCATAAAAGCTTTTTATCTTTGTAAATCCATGCCATTCACAGCAACAAGAATGGAGCTGGAAGGGATTATGATCAGTAAAATAAGCCAAAACAATCAGATAGTTTCACTTATAGGAGGAAGAAAGGGGAACCAAATAAAGGATCAGGAAAAAGATAATAATCATCATAATAAATAAATAAACAAAATTAATAGGCAACTACAAATCAGAGACATTCTGCAGGGGAAGGGGAGGGAGAGGGCTCAAAACGGGAAGAAAGATCACAAGGGACTATGGTGATGGTGCACCGGTGAATTCTTAGTGGTAATTTTACAGGGACTACACCTGAGAAGAGAAAGTAAACAGTGTACAAAAATGAACAATGATGTAAAACAAATACTTTTTATCTTTTTATAACTTTTTATCTTTGTATCTGCAGCACCACGCCATATATAAATTAGTTGTCTGAATTCCTAATTCCACTGGCTCCTCTTTATAGTCCAAACACCTAGTTGTGATCTCAAAAGGTTATTTGCTTTTGGCTAGAATTCACATAAGTAGTCTCACATTATCCATGTGGGATATGTTTCAAGACATCCAGGGAATGCCTGAAATTATGGATAGTACCAAACTCTATATATATTATGTGTTTTCCTATACACACATTACCTATGATAAAGTTTAATTTATAAATTAAGACATAGTAAGAGATGAACCATAACTAAGAAAATAGAACAATTATGACAGTAAGTAATGAAAGTCATGTGAATGTGGTTTCTCAAAGTATCTTACTGTACATATTTTCAGACTGTGGATAATTGTGGGTATCTGAAACCAAGGAAAGTGAAAGAAGGGACAAAGAAGGAATACTATAGTCAAAAAACTTCATGAACAAATTCAATCAAAGCAAAGATAACAGAAAACAAGGACTTATAAAATTACCATCCTTAATTAATAAAATGTATCATGTCTCTGCCTTATTGGTTATGTATACAAAAGGTACTGGAGATACAAAAATGAAAGACAACTCCCTTTTGCAGTGTCAAACTCTAGGAATCAGAGGCAACCTGCAGAAAATTAACTGTTATAAAAGGTAAAGGAAACAACAAAAATGGGGGACATATTCTATTTAATTGAATGCTTTTTTTTTTACTGGATATATTTTAACTCTCTGGTTATACTTTACTTTGACTATTAAAATAACAACAGAAACTTAGTTACTTGAGTAAGATAATGCCCAAATGTAAAGCTGTATAATTTTACAGCTGGAAAGGACCTTTACCAAAGAAACCAATCTTAAAGGAAAAAACAGAGATCAGAGAGATTAAGTGACCCTAAGACTGAGAATTAACCTGAGTTCAGTGAATCATTCTATCTCTTTTTTCCACAACAAAATCAATCATCTGTACCACACACAGGCGCAGAGGGTATGTCCAGCTAATGAAATCTCAGAGGAATGAAAAGTCAGGAATATATTTACCGATTTTTTCTTTCTGATGTATAAAATATGAATATCTTCACTTTGATATTCTTCATCATGTTTTTCCAAAGGAATTTTTTCAAAGTCAAAGTCTAGTTGAAGGAGCTATAAATTTAAGAGAGATAAATGTCAAATTCAATAATATGAATAGTTCTGTGGTAGCAGAAGTCAGAATAGGGGTTTTGTCTTTGCAAGAATAGTGAGTTGGAAGGGACATGTGTGAGCTTTCTGAGATCCTGAAAATGTTGGGTAGTGGTTACTTGAGAATATTACACATGTAATAATGAGTTAAACACTTGATCTATGTGCATTTTACATATATTTTAACTCAATAGATATTGTTTAACAATATACAATTTTCAATTATCAGCTGTCAAAAGTTTATTAATAGTTGTCAAAAAAGTTTTTTAATATTCTTCATAGTCAAGAAAAACATGAAAATAAAAACCATTTTAGAACACATATGTACTTTCTCATTAAACCAAAGTAGTTGTTTCAGTGGATAAAACTGAAGGGCTATATAGATATAACCCAAAAGGAATCACTTGTAATGAGTATGATGGATTTTTGCACATAAAGAGTCTGGGTAACAACTGGGGGAAAAATGAATGGAGATATATGGAATTCCATGTACTACTTTCACAACTTTGAGTAATTATTTCAAAATAAAGTTATTAAAAATCCTGAAAAAAAGGATATTTTGGTCAAAGCTTTCATAAAAACCTGAAAGAATACAGAAGTAAAATCATATCACATATCATGTATCTATGATGTATTTTTCAAAAATAGTAATATATCATTAATGTGTTCCCCCAAAGTGAGTAGCATGTTTAATAAGCTAACACTGAATACTTTCTCAGAAAAGACAAGGATCTTTTATTATTATTTTATGCTGTTTTATAGATATAGATACTAGGTCAACTAATTAGAAAAATAAATTAAGGATCAGAAAAGATGAAAAAAGGGGGCAGTAACTTAGAGGCCCGTGAAGAATATTTTCCACACCCAAAAGTACCACAGTGTGCTTGAACACAGTCTCCCTTTTAGCCTCCCTAAAAGGTAATCACTATAAAGACAGATCTAGTAGAGTACTCACCTCAAAATATTTTTTCTCAATTTCTGGATTTTTCCCCATTGTTCGTTGTTCATAGCAACATATAATACAAGTCTCAGATCCACTGAGATCTTTTAGGGTTTTCAGCAATGGCTCCAAAGACTGTTCAAAAGAATATATAATTTTTGTTTCTGACTTTAAAAATTTCTATTTTTACTATAAAAGGGGTTGCAGGATGAAAGTGGTAATTATAACCTCTCTATAATTTTTTAATTGTATTATTTTTTAGTGTAGTAATTAATATTGGTTTATAACATCGAGTATGATTTCGGTGTACAGAGGTACTTCTTCAGAAGCACATTACACCATGTATACTACCAAAGCATTAATAATCCTCAACCACAGACCAGTAGGCTCCCCTTCCCCACTATTCTCCCACTACCCACCCTCCCCCTGTAGTAACCTCAATTCTGGTCATATTTCTAGTGTTTCTTTTGGTCTGTATTTGTCTGTTCCTTTGTTTTATTTCTTTATATTTCACATATGAAATCATCCAATATTTGTCTTTCTCCTGATTTCACTTTTTTTTTTTTATAGCTGAACTATATTCCATCACACATACACATATACACACCCCCCACATTCTGACTTCCCATGAAAAAAAACAAATGAAACTGACTTCAGTCTTATTTTTATTTAATCTAAAATTTAACTTGGAATTTAAACAATCAACACTTTACATAGAGAAGCCGAGTCTGACTAACTTGAACAAAAGTTGGCTTAATGCTTATTATATGAAAAATGGGTAATGTTCAGAATACCACACCAATTGATCTTTAAAAAATTCACTCTGAGTCTAATAAATCTTGCCACAAAACAAAGAATTCTTTACAATTCCATTTAATTCTCAATGTTGTGGTTAACACGTTCACTAGGAACAAGTTAAAAAAAAAAAAAGGAAATCTTAGTTTTTCATAACTAAACCAAATGGAAAATTCTTTTAAATTTTTACAAAAGCATATAGTAAAAATGCACATAACACTTCTCAACATGTTTCACAGGCCTATAAGCCAAACATGAGTGAAATACATAGTCAACACTCAGTGACCTTTGTCTTCTCTGTTATCAACTATAAGACAAATACCCTGCACTCAGAGATTTCAAAATGTAAAGAAATGTGTGCTTCAGAATCCACGAAATATGGTACAGCTTCTTTCTAAAGGAAGAGACTTCATCACCGAATGCTTACCTCTTCGTAATATATGCAGTCAGCCATCAATATGTAGTCTGGAGGAGAAGGAAAGTCTTCTATTTCTTCTCCCCTTAAAAATGTCAACCAAATATTTTAAATGTTGCTTTAATAATCTAAAATTCCCGTTTTATAAGCAAGACCCGAAAAGTCCCCTTCGTAATAAATGTGCTTTTAGTGAAATGCAATTTAAAGCAAACTACAAATCATTGTTTTAAAATAAGCGGAAGGGCCATACAAACCATTTCAGTACCTTGGCTTGAATAGAACCGGTCACAAGATGTTTGTTCATATTAATATTCATCTTCAGTAAGTCTTGCAATTCCTCAAGATCCGTGACTACAACGTCTGCCCTATAAAATAACGTTGACTGAGGTGTAGGCAAGAGCGGGAAGCCAGAAATTGGGGTGTCCCCAGCAAAGCAGCGCACCGTCTCGCCAGGTCTTACCCGAGGGTAGCGGCCATGAGTCCCACGGCCCCGGTACCAGAACCAAGCTCCAGCACCGACCGCCGGCTCAGCGCATGGGCCCCATCACCGGAAAACCCGGGTGTTTCCAGGTATTTAGAAAGGACAATGGCAGCGTCCCAAACAACACAACCCACGCCGCCGGAGCCATACTGCTGCAGACGTAACACTGTGCCATCTCGCTTCTCCAAAACTCGTACAAAGCTCCGCAGCGGGTCCTCCACCGAGGACTCCCGAGTAGCCGCCATCGCTGCCCAGCAACCGGATGCCTACGGCGCACTGACGTCACATTCACGCGCAAAGCCCCGCGACTGCCTAGCGAGGTGCTGGGTACCACCTAGTGGCGGAGTTCGTGCCACGGCGCGTGCGCGAAGTCACAAAGCTGGGCAGGCAGCATTACCTGGGCGTGGCCGAGCGCGGGGCCGTCGGCTTCCACTACGCATGCCCCGCCTTACTCTCCCGGTTCTGTGTGAGCAACGGGCACTTTAAATCACTTTTCCAGACAATATTAGTACTTATAAACTGCTCTTTAAAAAGCAGTGCCACTCTCAGGGTTTTTACCTGGCTGGAGATTGATTCACCCAAGGTTACTTGCCTTAAATCGAGGAAGCTTGCAAGATCCCACCCAGGATGCTTACAATCGTCTTAACATGAGCCTAACTTCATGCAAATGCATAAAGTAGTTGTTGGATGTTTGCTTGCATTTCAACAAACAGCGAGGACAAAGTTATCCCTTTAAATTTCATCCCTTAAATTCTTTGGGATTATATAATTTAAATTGCACAAAATAATGAAAATGTGTGCATATCTACAGAACTCCCCCCTTGTTCCTTATAATGAAAACACATTTTAAACGTTTTTTTTAAAAATTAAGATTGGGGTGATTTATTAATCTTGTTAAGAACTCTGATACAAAGCACAGTAAAAGGCCACAGACCAGTAAATAAACAATGTGGCTTTTGGCTACTTTACAACTGCTGCTACAGCACAATCAATAAAACAGACTTTTTCATAACTTTGAACAAAGGAGTCCAAATGGCAAATGAAAGTTTTACTCTTTTCTCTGATTAAAGTTTAATAAAGCTTTAAGTATTTCCTGGTTTAAATATTACCAATCTAAAAAATTTTTTTCTTATTTTAGTTAACAATTTACAGATAAAGTCACTAGGTTCTGAAGGCAAGGTAGCTGGATCCTATGCCATAAGAAGCCTTTCCTCTCAATTTTGAATTAGTAAAGTAGCAGATTGTATTATAGGCCTCGAGTCACTTAAATTTATATAGGTTATTAGCATTATCTTTAAATATACAATATAAACAAAACTGTACACACTTGGCATCTAACTTTCTTTTCCAAAACAAGCAATTCATTAGCTAAAGATACCATAGTCTGCAAAAACAAAAGGCACATCTGAATGAGATACATGCCCTTTTATCCTCCATGATTGGGTTAGGTAGTCTTTGTTTAGATTTTGAAAAAAAATAAACAGTGCATTCTAATAGTTCATTCTATTTTTCATTTTTGTCTTCAGCAGCAAGTTCTGGCATTTAAGACATGGCATTAAAGAGTTTAAGAACAGTGGGTGTTATTCACAATTCTCCTAAATGTAAAAACTGGAAGTAAAACCTCAAAGATGTTCAAAGAAGTTTAAAAATCAGCAACACCACAATACCCCCT
The DNA here is from genome assembly GCA_004024925.1 of Scalopus aquaticus. Taxonomy (NCBI): domain Eukaryota; kingdom Metazoa; phylum Chordata; class Mammalia; order Eulipotyphla; family Talpidae; genus Scalopus; species Scalopus aquaticus. The sequence goes on along the minus strand of PVIJ01002490.1, from coordinate 103,495 downwards.
GTATTTGTGTAAATTCATTACCTTAAAAAGGCATCTGTTACTCAAATTTGAAAAATTCCACAAATGCACTATCCCCTTTCAGTGCAAACAATGTCACTTTAAACCATATTTTACCAGAGTCTACAGTGCAAATATAAATTCTTTATACTGGCCTTTTGGCAGCACTGAGGATCCAAGACAAGGCAATGCTACTGATCACCTGAGGGTAATGGTAAAGGACATCTGTATTTTCATTTTTCCAATTTTTAAAAGTTTGATCAGTAGCATTTTTTAAGATCATTATTTGTAAAAAGTACTAAAATACTATGCCTTTTTTTGAATAAATTAAAAAGAAAAACCTTTACAAATACCATTCCAGTGTCAATGACTACATATGGCTAAGGTCATTGAGGAGTTTCTGCATTTTCTAGCAAAGGCAGTCTGTACAATGGGGGATGCGAGAGCTCCCGTTTATAAGTCTTTGGTGGCAGTTTTGGTAGGTGAGGGCTTGAATTCTGCCTTGGTGGAACAGGGGGAGCTTGAGGATGAGTAAGATTATTATGACTAGAATTGTGCATGTAACATCGACGTGGTACCCTTGGAGAGGGTGTGCTAGGAGGAGTGTTTGGTGAATTTGGACATGTACTAATGTCTCTGAGCCAGTCTTGATCTCTATGAGGATGTCCCAGTGGAGGTGGCTGAAGATTAAATGGATAGTTTATAAAGTGTTCTGGAGGTCGAACAGGAACTGGTGGAGGGGTATCAGGAAGAGGATCTCTTGGAGGTGGTGGAGGTGGACTATGCAGAGACCCATCAAATGCACCAATAGAAGCAGGAACTCTGGGCTTTACTTTTGGAGGAGGAGGTTGTCTTGGTGGAATAGCAGGGGGATCACCATCAGGTTTCATATTTCCCTCAAAAAAAAAAAAGCAATTAAATTATACTTCTGTTTTCCTGAAAGTTTTGTAAAAAGTTTTTAAAAGACATAAACATTCTTATGTGTTTATTTAAATCCAGAGGATCAAAATATGTTAATTAATTTTAATCATCACATTTATGACTATATAAACAGATCCAGTTTAATTTTTATATATGAGACGTTTTAATTAAAATCTTAGAACTCCCATGTTATCTTGCTTTAAATATACACTTCATAAATACATGCATTTTAACTACAATAATAGGGAAGTCAGTGGAAAGAATATATGGCTTTGTAGATATGAAAAATCATGGTGTCAAGAGAACTTAATGTTCAACTTCTGCTTTCTGACCATTTACTTATCCTTTTCCTACTGAGGTGCAGAATAGTGGTTCTCAAAGTGTGATCTGGGAACCAGGAGCAGCAGCACCAAGGAATTTGTTAGAAATGCAAATTCTTCACCCCCATGCCCGACCTAATGAATCAAAATCTCTGGCAATCCATTATAGTTTTAACAAGTCTTCTAAGATGATTCTGGTGTAGCCTAAAATTTGAGAAGCACCAGTTGAAACTCTCAAGAAGGCTCTGAATACCAAAATTCTTTCTATGCAAAAGAAAATATATTGCAGAGAATCTATCAATGTCTAGTCTTTTAAAGAAAAAAGTACTATGAGAATTAAACAATAATTAAAGGTATTTTCAAATAAAACCAAATGCTTAAATACCATTGGATAGTCAAATTATAATTGACAGACTTTCAAGATCAAGCACTATTATAAAGATTCACAACCCTGAATAAGTTGAGGAAACCTAAGTCCTGTTTGCCTACCTTGGTATTTGTAGCATCATGATCAAACTTTTTTCGAGGAGGAAGTGGAGGAGGAATCAGTGGCTCTTCACTTAGTTTATGTAAACTACCACACGAACTGAAGAAAGTCTCTGGGGGGAAAAGATTAGTTTAACCACAATTAATAGTGCAGTCATAAGGTAAAACTATTTCAACCAATGGTCACTTTTGCTATGGCACATGTCAGACTGTATTGCTGCTGGCTGTTAATTTAGCTATCTTCTCTATTAAGCTATAAGCTTTTTGAAGGCAGTGTGTATTTATTTTTGTGTCCTTAGCACCAGCACAATGCCTGACACATGGTAGGTAGTACAGCTAAATGAAGACATGCTATGTAATAAGATTAATAATATGATTCTGCTTCCGGAAAAGCCTTCTTAAAATCTAAAACAAAGAAAACATACATGTTTGCATAAACTGTAGTTACTTCCACAGAAAGCTCATCCATAATCATAGACCATCATTTTTGAAGCATCTACAATCATACATTTCTATACAAATAATAAAACCTTCATTTAAAAGAATATTAAATAGGGTTGTGTCACATAACTCTTTCTTTTTGCAAGTCCCTTGTTGCTAATGGACATGTTCTGTAACCACATTAAAGAGAATTTACAAAATAATAAAGTATTAGGGGAAAAATTACTTCTAAGCATGCCAAACAGAGTAAGAACTACTATCACTTTGGTTTATTTCTTTTGTTTTTGTCTTATGATTAAAAAATCTACAATTATGGACCAACTCCTCCTTTGATATCTCTCAGCATCTAATTATAAAGCAGTAACCATGTCTTGTTTATCATTATTACTGAGGATTGGATTCACATGAACCAGATGGTAAAGAAGTTGATGAGGTTACTTTTAAATATAGAGTATGAACTGCTTATGAGACATTCAAGTAGAGATATCAAACTCTTCATTCCATATCAAAAATGGCTATCCTGATCATGTGACTCCCCCATCATCTGGCAGCCTTTGTTGTCTGAAAAATGATTACAACTGAAGCAGTTGCTCAAAAGTCAGAGATGGAAATCACATTTTGAGAATTATCAAGTTCTCCACTAGCTTGAAAATCCTATTGAGCTCTTGTCGATTTGTTCTATTATGAGAAATAACCTTCTATTTCATTTAAGGTATTGTTATTTATAAGGTACTCTTTGTTCAGCAAGTATACGCTAGTTTAAGGGAAAAAAAGGATAGAGAATGTAGGGTAATATATGGAAGAATTTTCTTCATTTTTGTCTAGTGTCATGCCTCTCTTACCTAGAATAGTGCCTGCAATTTTAAGTCAATTAAAAATTATGCACAAATAATTTATGAGCAACTGATTTGGACTTCTAAACAGCAAGAAAGCAAGCTAGAAGATATTCAATATTCCCCTGATATACATGTGAAGGCAGGAGAAATGCCTTCAAGATTTTGCGTGAATCTATGCTCAGTGAAACTACTAACAAATGTATGATTGCATTTCTAGAAATGCAAGAACTTAAAAATTTTATTTTCTATGTATTATTTCTCAGGTACCTACTGGAGGATGTACCCCTACCAAAGTAAGGCCGCTTATCAAAGAAGACAAGGAATCCCAAAAAAAAGATTCATCAACAGGAGGGAGCAAAAGTGAATTTTTAGAATAACAATGAAAAAAAGTTCTAAGATAATAGCTGGATCAGAGGCTGGGACAACCAGCTCAAACTGAAGCAGGAGGAAAAAAGGACATGAGGAAGTTCCCAAGTTAAAAAGGAAAAAAAGACATCCTGATAGCTTCTCATACTGGTCTGACCTTGTGGAAAGCTGTGCTATGAAGGGAAGACTGAACAATAGATGTCATTTAAAAAAACCAAAAACCAGAAAAACCCCTAAGTGTTAATGAGGTTATTATTAACTTTAGAAAAGAGCTGTACAAAAAAAAAGCATAATCATAGTATACTCTACTTGAATTCACATTGAGTAACATTATCTGATATGTAGTAAGCATATTAGACAAAGTAAAGGCCAAAATCCTCATCTACTCTAACGGGAAATCAGTAAACACTATCTAAAAGTAATGATTCAGGGCCTCCCTGGTGGCGCAACGGTTAAGCGCTGCGCTGTGGAGCTGTCGGCAGCGGTGACGTGAGTTCGACGCCCGGCCAAGGAGAATCCCACATGGCGCGGCAGACCTCTCCTGCCTCGCCCGCTGCTCCCCTCAGCAGTGTATTTCTGATCTGCCTGTTCTGCTCCCCGCTCTGTGTCTGGTGAACCCTCTCTCCGCCCCATGCCTCTGGCCTGTACCCCAGCTTGTATGTATAAATAATAATAAAAAAAAATCTTTAAAAGTAATGATTCAAAAAGAAAACATACATAAAACCATCATTTTAAAATGTGGACTTGTCAATGGACAAGAAGAAAAGGAGTTGGAAGATATGAGGTACGGAACTGCTTTAATTTCAAGTATTTTAGCACTATTTGTCTTTTAAACTCAGAACACGTATCACATTGATAAAAATTAAATATTTAAAAGACTAAACTAACTTTTCTCCCGCTAACATTTAAATTATATACATTTTAGTATGATAAAAGAAGTTCTCCCTGGATTAAGGAAATTATATTTGAAGATGCTGGGTCCTTAGGATTTTTAACTTTAAGCATATGACCATAGAAAGTTGACAGCACTTTTGTTATACATTATAAAATATTAAGGATGATAGAATGGTGTTTTACTTAAAATATTACTTTAATATGGGCCTCCCTGGTGGTGCAACGGGTTAAGCGCAGCAGTATGGAGCTATCCAGAGCCACTGCAGCACCAGTTCGATACCAGGCCAGGGAGATTCCCACATATTGCAGCAGACCTCTCCTGCCTCGCCCGCTGCTCCCCTCAGCAGTGTACTTCAGTTGATCTGCCTGTTCTGCTTCCCGCTCTGTCTCTGGTGAATCCTCTCACCACCCCACACCTCTGGCCTACACCCCAGAGCTTGTATGCATAAATAAATAAATCTTTAAAAATAAATAAATAAAAATACTACTTTAATATAATGTGACGTGATTAAGGGCTTGCCTGGGAACTTGATAAACATTTAGTATTTTATTACTATGAGAAAATAAACTGGAAGGGGCAAGAGGAAGAGGAGAGGTAACTGACATGAAATTACTGCTCACTCTGTACCAAGAAATTTGCTAGGTGCTCTACATAGTTCATTTGATTCTTGACTAATTTGGGAATGATCAGTAATTTTTTCAAGGTCAACAAAGCCCTTAGAATATCAACAGGTTATAAAATAATGAAAACTCTTATTTATAAGAATTTCATTTCTTTAAATTTTTAAGTGTTGCTAAAAACCAAAATATTCATATACAAATTCAATCAATTCAGTTATTACCTTTACAGTCATTTCATTAAAATGAACTCAAATTCTTACTTACTTGAATGAGGCAAAAGGACTGGAGCAAAGATGCTATTGCTGCCTAATGAAATGATAAAAAATTATTTATAAAGGAAGGAAATAACTATGAATTTATTTTTAAAATATGTTTGCATGTAATAACACACAGAGCACAGGATTTATCATGTTTTTTTTAAAGAAATGAACCTGGTACTCTCTGTACTTGGAATGTTATTTCTTTCTTAGCATAAGTGGTTCCCTCTTTATCACAGTTTCTTTTTAAATTTCTTTCACAGAACTTATCTGCTTAGTTTCTTATTTATAGTCTTGCTCCATTATGAGGCCAAAAAGCACTAAGTAAATCTTTGGTGGATGAATAAATTAGAAAACATTATGTATAAACCACGTACATATTATGCTTTACTGCTTTGTCTTAATCACTATTTTCACATTTAGATGTCATTTTCCATACTAATAAAGTTTGTAAAGGATTCTATAATTCTCTAACAAAATGATGGGAAGAACTAACTGAAACCTAAGATTTATTTTTTTACCAAATGGTTTACAGCAAATACATACCACATGAACTGCTGAGATCCACATCTAAAAACACACTAAGGTCTGAAGAAGCAGATACTGGTGGAGTAGATGGTGTATTTGGAGAGGTTGGTGCTGACACTGTTGATTCAAGCTCAGTTTCAGCAATTCGACTAAAGCTCATTTTACACGGTTCTCTTTCCAATGGTGTTGGATGACCTCGTAAAGTGCCTGAGGTAGAGCCATGCCGACCTGTGTTAGGCCTTATTCCAGGAGATTTTAAAGAGAAGGTTGATTTCCTAGGCTAGGGAAAGCAAACACAGTTATCATTACTAATTGCCACATACTTTATTTTTATGGCTTGGAGCTTTCTTTTTAATTCTCAGCATACAGCTAAGAGAGTACAATAAAATCCTAATCTGTGAGGACAGCCCATACCATTCTAGTAGTATACTTTGGGCTATGACTGGCTTGATTTTAAGATGGACTTGAACATAAGTAAACCTTTTTTCATACTACAGAAATAAAATTCTTTAAAATCTGTGTGAAAACAACTTTTTTTTCCCTAAAACAATGAATCTAAGTATTTTCAAATCATCAATATCAACTTTACAAGTACGTATTGTGGACACGATATATGCAACATAGGAGTTTCAGAAAAATAAAAAATCCTTTTGTTCTTCCTAATAAAGGATGAGGGGCCTCCCCGGTGGCGCAGCGGTTAAGCGCTGCGCTGTGGAGCTGTCGGCAGCGGTGACGCGAGTTCGACGCCCGGCCGGGGAGAATCCCACATGGCACAGCAGACCTCTCCTGCCTCGCCCGCTGCTCCCCTCAGCAGTGTAGCTCTGATCTGCCTGTTCTGCTACCCGCTCTGTCTCTGGTGAACCCTCTCGCCGCCCCACACCTCTGGCCTGTACCCCAGCTTGTATGTATAAATAAAATAAATCTTTAAAAAAAATTAAAAAAAAAAAAGGATGAATCTCTAAAATAGTACTTTATATAGTGTTTGTAGAAAATTGCTCTTATTGTCTCCCACCCTCACATTTTGCTCCTTTAAAAAAAACTCAGTTGGAATATAATGAGAAAACATGGAATTCAGATTCAGAAACCTGGAGTTAAAAATCTCAATTCTGCCAATGCAGCTATGTAACCTTGAAAAAGTTATTTAAATTTGTTGATTCTCAGTTTTTATGATTGTAAAATGAGAATAGGATCATATGATTTTTGTGAACATTAGGTAAAATGAAACTACACAGCTTACTGATTTACCGAAAGTTGGTATACAAGTATTTTTACTTCTTCCCACATCTTGCTTCACTTTCAACTATTCAGACTCGATCTTTTACTACTTCTGCTGCTACTGCAAACCCCCCAAATAACTAGAACTACACCAGTAAATTCTAGTGAGAGAAGTGGGTTCCAGTGGCACCATGGGATAAGGTACCCTTCTGGCAGAAGGTCAAACCAGAAGAAACATGAAACATCTGCTAACTCTTTCCTTTTCATTTCCTTCCATCTAGATACATTTTAGGCTCTCACTTTCTCACAGCTTTTCCCCCTCATATTAAGAAGGATCCAAAGCGGGCAAGTAAATGGTACTAATCCAAAGAATAAATCACATTTTATCAAAAAGCCAAAGATTTTCCCTGTTATATATATACTTTGAAAAATAGTACAGTACTGTAAAAGAAAACATTTAAAAACAACTACAATGTAAATCACAAATTTAATGGAAATAGGTTGTTAAACACTGAGGATAATATTGATTTTAAAAAAGCAGTTTTTCCAAATTGTAATGGACTCACAAATCGAGGTGGCTGTTTGCAGTTTCGGGGTTCAATTTCTAGTGACTTGTTGAACAAATAATCTGTAAACTCTTTTTCAGAAGTACTTCCCATAGGGTTAAGATTTTCAAAAAATCTCTAGAATTAAACAAAATATACATACGTATGTATTTCAGAGCTCATTAAGACACTATTCATTTTATCAGTTTAAGACAAAAAATATTGAAGAGATAATAATGTCTACAAAATCCACAAGGATTGATGATTCCAACCTTTCTACTTTTGCATAAAATTGTAACATTTCTATGGAAGTTGTATATTCTAGTCTTAACAGTCTATTAAGAAAATTAGCAGATTTTCATTTTTATAATCTTAATGGTTCACTATCCCTTATTTAATACATACTATTTCTACTCATTATCACAACAAAATGATCATCAGTAAGTTATCAAAATGTTTACAACAGAATTACAGCTATAACACACAACAAAACTTTGATAATCAGGGGAAAAGTGAAGATAAATTGGATCAAGGTCTATTCAAAAGTAATTTCAAGAATATTTATAAACTTGGCCCTCGCTGGTGGCGCAGCGGTTGAGCGCTGCACTGTGAAGCTGTCTGCAGCCCGCGATGCGGGTTCGACGCCCAGCCAGGGAGAATCCCACATGGTGCGGCAGACCTCTCCTGCCTCGCCTGCTGCTCCCCTCAGCAGTGTATTTCTGATCTGCTTGTTCTGCTCCCCACTCTGTCTCTGGTGACCCCTCTCGCCGCCCCACGCCTCTGGCCTGTACCCCAGCTTGTATGAGTAAATAAATAAATCTTAAAAAAAAAAGAATATTTATAAACTTATCTGTGCTAACTTCTAGTAAAATAACCTTTGTGTCTTTTTCATAGAAATTTACTAAGCTTAAACTTAAGTTTTTAAGTAGAAAATTTAGATGGCTGGCAAAATGCAAAAAGAACTAACCAGAAATTTTCAAAAACATTTTATTATTAGAATACCCTTAGAATGTTTTAACTGTGTGTGAATATACAAAGAAAGCATCTTTCATCCCTCCTCTCTCACCCCCCCCAAAATGCGTTAAACTATCATAGAAAGTCTAGACTACATCTAGAAAACCTATTAGCAGTTGCTGAGATATGAATTTTAAAAGTACAATTTCAAATATACCCAACTACAATGTCACATTATTTTTGCAGGAAAATATTGAATCTGGGCTTCAAGAATATATTCCTCAGTCCTGTGACACACCCCCCAGTCACATAAGGTTGGTCAAAGGGTTAACAAATGGGATAAAATAGATGACTACCAGCATAACCTATCACCTTTTTCTTTAGAGTTGGTATCTGTTTTCATAAAAATGTGCTTTAGATTATTCTTTCTTAAGACTTTCTCGTGCTCTAAATTGGGAACAAAGAATGGTTACCACCTACAGTTCCGGGGGGGGGGGGGAGCAATGGGGCCATTTTCCTGCAATATGGTCAACTTACAGACTATATCTGTAAGTTTAGCACAATTTTTAATAAGATAGGTGAAGTTATTTTGATTAATAGTTATTATATGTTCTGAATGTAAAATAAGTATAATAAAATTCACTTAACACAAAGATAATATAATTTTTTCTAATTCTACACCTTATTGTACCTTAGAATCAACACAATCAACTACTGCTCATGCATAGTTTTAAAAATCATCTTTTGTTATGCGCGTGTGCGCACGCGCACACACACACCCCACTCTCCCAAACCATCTCCTATTTAAACCCAGTGTTCTTTATAAAGGGATTACTTAATGATTTTTGGCACATGTAAAATAGCTAAAATGACTAGCAATCAATGATAGTACTAGAAGTGTATTTTATTTTTACTGCATGTACATCAGAAAGCTTCTCTCATTTCATCATTCTCTGTTAGAAGTGTTACTTGAAATAGCTGCACAAAGAAGCAAGAGAAAGTACTTAATAAAACTAGTAACTACAGACAGTACAGAATAGCTAGTATTTAACACTGATACTACTGATTATTCAACTAATTTTCATAGCAAAATCAGTAGCATAATGTGTGATTGTGAAATTTTGTAGACTGAAGAGGATTTAACATTTTCTCTTTTAAAGATTAACAAAGAAAATATTTACCCTTATTTCTGGTTCTATCCGTAAACAGTAAGGTTGATTCTGATACTGTTGAATTTCTCCAGTAATTTCAGCTACTTTTCTCCTCTTACTGAAATTGATTAGATCTTTCCCCTTCTTTTTCAAAAAATCGTTATTGCCTTCTTCAGTCTTCAGAATATTTGTTAAATATATTCCTAATCAAGTAAGTATTTGAAAAAAAGTTATAAAATTGGTTACTTAACCATCGGGAAAACAGTTGATACAGTAAAGTTGAAAGACATCCTATAATGCAACAATTCTAGTCCTAAACTGTTAAGTCTCTGACAAACTTTATCATTAATTCCACGTTAAGAATCTTTTTTTAACAAAGGAAGAAGTTTAAATAAAGAGAAAATTAGGGTTTAGAAAAGCACAATTTGCCTAAAATAAAGAAAAGAAGATTCATTCACAAAGTCTAAATTGTGTTAAATCTATTCTAATGATTTTAACATTTGTATATATATCTCTATGCCAGTAATCTTAAATGATACCTGCCTAATAAATTAATTTTAAGCCAATTTTGGTTGATAAGACTAAAGATTTACAAACAAATTCTCTGTTTTCCCAAAGTCTATAAAATTAGATAGAAAAGAAAATTACTACTTCCTCTTGGACATTAAAAAAAATTTTAAGTTTTTCTTTCATGCATAATTACTAATTCATTTAGATAAGTGGTCTTTAACTCAGCACAACTCTGTCTCCCTGGGAACATTTAGGAATGTTTGGAGATATTTTTGCTTATCACAACTGTGTGTGTTCACAAATGCTTGCATGTATGACCTGGAGTTGAAATGTCTGAAAGTTTAAAATTCATAGGTTAAAATCCCAATGTCCAATGAGAAGGTATTAGGAGGTGAGGCCTCTGGAGTATCAATATGAGGATGGAGTCCTTATGAAAATGGGATTAGTCTTCTTATTTATATCCCCCACACAGCTCCTTACAACAACTCTATGAGGTAATTATAATTATTTTATAGATAAGTAAATAAGAATTCAAGTTTTATTTACCAATACAAATAGCTAACAAAAGATGAGCTCACACATTAAAATCAGGAGAATTTCCTGTACAGCCTGGTCTTTTGTGGCTATTACCCACTCAAAATATAAATCCACATACAATGACTTACCGAAAAAAGGCACACAAGGTGGATTGATTGACTTAAGTTTTACTAGGTATTTTTTAAAGTGATCTTGACTTAGTTCCACAGCTTCATCCAAAATTCTTCTTTTTCTTTCCTGCAATGCCTTCAAAATATATAAACTGGTATAATTTTTTGTACAATTAAATCATTTTATGGATGCAGAGCTTTTTAATTTTATAAAATTTTGTAAATATTTGAAAAATACATTTTTCATTAATAGGTTAGTAATCCAGGGCCTCCCTGGTGGCGCAGCGGTTAAGCGCTGCGCTGTGGAGCTGTCGGCAGCAGCGATGCGAGTTCGATGCCCGGCCGGGGAGAATCCCACATGGTGCGGCAGACCTCTCCTGCCTCACCCGCTGTTCCCCTCAGCAGTGTATTTCTGATCTGCCTGTTCTGCTCCCCACTCTGTCTCTGGTGAACCCTCTCGCCGCCCCACACCTCTGGTCTGTACCCCAGCTTGTAGGTATAAATAAATAAATCTAAAAAAAAAAAAAAAAGGATACTCATTTAAAAAAAAATAGGTTAGTAATCCATTCTTCACTTACCTGTAATGATTTATCAATAAAACTTTAAAAAGCTATTTTTTCTACTATAAATTAGAAGGTTCAGTAATAAAATAATTTCTTAGGATCTTATTAGTTGTAATTAGCCTGAGTTTCAAGTTATAGATGTTAGAGAGAAATGAAATTAATTCCTCAACATTCAAATATTTATCTATTGAAAGGGTCTTTTGGAGCTGAGGATGAGGTTTTAGTGAGGAGAAACTATAGGAGCAAGAGAAGAACTCAACAAAAATTTAGTAAACCAAGTAAGCAAATTTTTTTTTATATTTCATTATTATACCTTCTTATTGAAAACTATTTTCAATACCTGATAAGTGAACACACACAAAAAAATCCACGTTAAACACTATATTTGACAGGGAACCATTCATTGTATTTTCTTTGAGATAAGGAAAAAGTAAATGTGCACCATGACTTTTATTCAGTATTATACAGAAATCCTAACTAGCGCAGACAGAAAAAAGGTCTAGAAAAAGAAACATCTGTCAGTATTCACAGAGGATATTACTGTACATATAAATCTACAGATTATTCATGAGCGAATTTAGCAATGTTGTTGAATGTAAAAGCAATATACAAAAATCAGTTGCACTTCTAGATATCATCAATAAGAAAATAAGATTTTAAAGAATATTCTAATATGAATCTAACAAAAGAAGTGTGAGATCTTCATCAAGAAACTCCTAAAACTTTATTAAATGAATAAGCTAAATGGTGAGATATACCACATCCATGGCTGGTAAAACACAATACTGCAAAAATGTAAGGGCTTCACTGACTGACTTATGGAGTAAATGCAATTCCTATAAAAATTCCAACTTCTTTAAAAATAAAGGTTAAATCTGATTGTAAAATCTGTACAGAAGAGCAAAGATCATGAACAACTCTCCCTTCTATGATAGAGTACTGATGCCTTCATGGTGGACATGGTATAAAAATATACATTTACAAAGGTGTGAACCTATACCCCATACCCCTAAAACATACACTATATTGTAAGTCACTGTTACCTCAATAAACATAATTAAAAAAAAATACTAAATCCCCCTTGGAAAAAAATAAGATTGGAAAAGTCCTATGATATTTATCAAGAACTGGTATGAAGTTATGGTAATTAAGTCATGCAGTACTGGCAAAGCAATAATCAAATATATCTAAGGAACAGAGGGACCAGAAATAGTTCACACTCAATTAGCTGCCACTATAGATCAGTGGGGGAAGAATGAACTTTCAATAAAATGTATGGGAGCAACTGACTAGCCATGTTGCAACAAAAAAATGAAATTAGATTCCAACCTCATCCTATACTTAAAACTGAAGTCCAGATTAAAGACAAAACATTAAGATATAGAGGACCTTTGAAACAAGGCACAAAAGCACAAATTACAAAGGAAAAATAAGTAAATTTAATGGTATTAAGAACTTTTGATCATCCAAAGACACCATTAAAAAAAGGTAAAAAGGTAAGCTTCAATCTGGGAAAAGGTATTTACAACACACACAACTGACAAAAATTAAAGTTCAGTATTAAAGAGAATGTATGAAAATTCCTCAGAAAAACCCAACATTATTTAAAAATTTCCACAAGAAGAAATACAAAGAACCGTTAAATATTTCTACACTTTATCTTCCAATTTTTTTTTTCAAATTTTTATTTAAGGGTCATGACCCATGGTGGATTTTAGATCTTGTTGAAAATAGCCATGTTGATGGACTGCACAATTTTCTTAAACACTAAACATACGCTATTTTATAATTTAAAAAAATTTAAGTTTTAGAAAGGGTTCTTCTCCATGTTACTTTTTTAAAATTAATTTTAAAGATGATTAATTTGTATATTTACATTTAAAATCACTTGTCATTTATTTGAAGCTATCAATATGCTATTGGAAAAATTCACTTGGAACATTATTACATTTAGGTAAGCATATTAAGCAGTCATAGGTCCCTATAATTTACCTAATCCTAGGGTTTACGAATATATATTGATATATTTTCTAATTTTTTAATGTCACTTTACTTAAAGGAATAGGATGGATTTACAAAGGTTCAAAAAGATCAGTAGTACAAGCAATATCTTTTACATTAATATTATTACCCACCAAAGAATGAAATAGTTAAACCTTAAACTTACCTCAAAGGTATGGTCTAATCTATACACTGACACTGAATTTACTGCACTGACTATTTCCAATACACCATTGAAATTATTCAAATCTTGAAAAACTTGCAGTATTTCTATAATTCTACTTAGCACTGCTACTCGTTCCTCAAAATTTTCTGCTTCCACAATGCACCTAACCCAAAAAAAAAAGTTTTCATGGATTAGAAAACAATTTACTTAACTTACAGAGAAATATATTTTCAGTCAGAATTTTAGCTTATATATGTCTTAACATTAAGAAGCAATAAGACACAGTAAAAACTTACTTTTCAAACCAGAGAGTGAGATTTGTGGTATGGCGAATCATTTTTAATAAATTTGGAGAATTTATTTCTTTATCTTCTTTGGTCCATACACTCCCTACAAGTTCAGATGGTTGGACTTTCCTGAGGAACCAAAAATGAATGCAACTGAATTTACAAAGGATTAAGGATTAAGATTATTTAAAGATCTCCTAAAACTTAGTAAGAAAATGACAACCAAAAAGATAAGAGGACAAATATACAAACAGGTAATTGTAATTCACAGAGGAATAGACTCAAAGAGCTAAAACAAAAAATTCTTACTCAGGGAAAAGAACACTAAGTCACAATGAAATCCCATTTTACTCCTGTCAGACTTAACAAAAGTCTGACAATAACTGGATACAAATGTAAAAAAACAGGAATGCTCCAACAAGATGTGCAAGCAAAAACTGATATAATCACTTTGTAAAGCAATTTGCCAATATCTCTTAATACTGAAGATATACATATTAAATAATCCAACAATTCTACACTGAGGTATACACTCTTGATAAACCAGGTTATAAGAAAACATTTATAAGCATATTCAGTGAAATACTATTTGTGGAAGAGTGAAAAATTCCAAACAACCTAGAGGTTCATCATCAAGAGAGTAGAAAAATGATGGAGTAGTCATATAATGAAATACATAAATCAACTAAAATAAGCAAAGCAGAGCTACATTCATCAGTTTGAACAAAAGCCTAAAACAATTTAAGCAAAAACATGTCACAAGATGATACAGTGTATCAGCTTCAAAATGTGCAAAACAATGCTACATATTATTTATTACTATCCCTGTAAGATATACAGATAAACTATAAAAGCCAACAAAGGAATAGTTAGCAACGAATGCAGGATAGCGGCTACTCCTTGGGAAAAGAAGAGGAATAAAGTTTGGAAGAATTACAGAAAGATTTTTATTTTATTGGTAATGACTTTGTTGTTCATGAGCCCTCACATTACTTTCTATATGTATCGGGACACCTGCAACATTTAATAAGAAATCAGACAGAAAGGCAGATTTAACCACCATATAAATCAGGTAACTTAAAAAACTGACCAGAGGCACTGCCATCAAAGTCCTACAGACTTAGCTATCCATTTTTAACAATGTTTTTAATCAGTTCACTTGGGTACAACAGTTTTGAAATAGATGTTCTATTATTTCACCAGAAATTTAGTATATAAATGGTGTCAATGTTTTATGTATGTTTAACCCAGCTTCCATGATACATATATCACTTAACAAAGATATTTCTGTTCTGAAAATAGGTTCATATACAGCTATATGCTTTTATTTTTCTAATGTCCATTCCTGTAACAAGTGCTATATGAGGAAATTCTTAAGTATTATTTGCTTTGTTATCTCAAGTAACAAGTCCCTTCTTTATTCCTATCTCAGTATAAACTAAAACCAACTGAATTCCAAATTACTTAAAAGATAACACAACACTCTGAATCAGTTGTTGACAACCTCTAACATGTTTGCTAAATTCTGGATGACATAGTCAGGGCATTCGAGAGGCTCAATTCTAAAGAAGGCAGTTTTCTCTTTGTTTCCTCCCCATATTTTCCATTAGCACTAAACTTTATACATTCTTGATTTCCTCTGTATAACCCAGTAAAAAAAAAAAATTCTGCTAATTAGAGTAACTTCTGGTAAGTTTTTGATGGAATAACAGTGGTGGGAGCTTATTTTTGACCAGGGGAGGGTAAGAAGGGTAGAAGGAGTACTGTTACCTGGAAGGCCTGTACTCTTCCCAGGAGCCTGGGTTGTAAATGAAAGAAAAATGCTTAAATTAGGAGTGAGGAGAGGACAGAAAAGGGCAATGCATTGAGAAAGGACAGTGGTTAAAAAAAGATGATAGAGGAAGAATTTGATAAAGATGAGAATAAAGAAGACTGGTTAGAATTGAATGAAATGCCTGAGATACTGATTTTGGAGTAACAATCTGGAGTGATGGCAAGATTCAGACTATGACCACAGGAGGTGTTTGAAGTAGCGAATGACATTGGACATTGGAAGTGATAAATCCATGCATCTAAAAGCTTAGGTTATGAATGGGTGCTCTACATGGACATAGAATGGTGGCAGGAATTGCTTTATATATAAAGACAATGGGATATAAATAAAAATAAGCATATTTCTACTGATTCTCTCCTAAATGAAAGACAGTGGTTCTGAAGTTTTAAGTATGGTTTACCATCGCATTATTGCAGAAATAATTTTTCCTTAAATTTTATATTGTCTTCAAATAGCTAAAGATTTGATACTCATTAAGAGTTTCAGAAATCTTTGTTACTAAGAATGTTATTAATTTGTCTAGCTAGCAAAGGTATGGAAGCAACCCAGATGTCCAAAAATAGATGACTGGATCAAGAAGATGTGGTACATATACACAATGGAATACTATTCAGCATTCAAAGAAGATAAACACATACAATTTGCAGCGACATGGATGGAATTAGAGGGAATCATACTCAGTGAAATAAGCCAGAAAGAAAAAGAAAAATATCGAATGGTTTCACTTATAACAGGACTATAGGGAAACCAAATAGGAGAGAGACACTCAGCGGGGGGCGGGGGGGGAGGGGAGGATAAGGGCACAAAACGGAATAGAAAAGAACACAAGGGACCATGGAGATGGATCACGGGTGAATTGGTGGTGGGCTACCCAAGGGGAATACAAAATGTAAAAGACATAAATAACAATAAAAAAAATAAATAAAATCCTGGTTTCCATAAAAAAAAAAAAAAATTTGCCTAGCTTAGCCCAGTCAAGCCCCAAATTAAAATATGATTATACAGATTCTGGAAAAAAGATGAAAACTTATATCACTCAACATTCTACTTATTAGTTGCTAAAAGCCTTTTATATATAATGACTATTTAAGCTGAAATACCTTAAACCAAAGCAATCTGAGAAAGTACTAGGAGCTGGGTGACTGCCTTCAACTTGATTGCTATTTTACTGCATTAAGTCTTCTCTGTGTTAATTCTTGAAAAATTGCTAGTACCTAAACTAGGCCTGAACAGTAATATGTTGTAAGACTTTGTATATAGGACAGACTGTAGTTAAAAACTGTGCTACGAGCTTTCCCCCAAGTCCACAAGAACAAGCACTTGTGAATAATTTGCAAAATGTTCTGGAAACATAAGCATGTTCAAAGTTCTTGAAAACAGCAGCAAATTAATATAAATTGTCTACCTGTAGAGATCAGATTCTAAAAGTGTTAGCTGACGTGCAATTTCTATTGGATGAAGTGTCATGAGATCAAATGTTTCAAATTGTCCTGGTCTGCTGATATGCCACTCAATTGGTGGAGGTGGGCTTTCAAAGGTAATATTATGGCTTATTCCATTTGCTTGGGCTTGTTTCTTCCTTTTGATGATCTTAGCAATTGACTCTACCCATTTCTTCATAGCTTTTCCTAGAAAAAGAACACAAAAATGCCTTTTACTTGACAGACATACCTGCAAATCTTCATGTAATATTTAACCTTCACCCAGAGTCAATAATTATCAATTCATAGCCAGTATTTGTTTCATCTCACCCCATTCATGTGCCCCACTCCCGATGTTATTTTGAAGCAAATCTAAAATATATCATTTTATTCATATTTAAGCATGTATATCTAAAAGTTAAAGATGTATAAGAATAACCAGAATACCATTATCAATTATTAATTTCATAAAATATTCAGTTAGTGCTCAAATGTCCCTAATTGTCTCATAAATGTTTTTGGATTATGAATGAGATCTACCCATTAAATTGAGTTATGTGCTAAAAAATGTCTCAAGTCTTCTTTAATTGGTTCCCCATTATTGGTCATTTCTGCTTGCAATTTATTTGTTGAAATTGAATTGTATGCCCTCTGATGTTTCTTAAGCTGAAATTTTGCTAATTCCATCCCCGTGTTTTTCCTATGAGGAAACGCATCCTCGTGCATTTCCTATGTTTTTCTTTCCCCTATATTTTCTGTGAATTAGATACATGGAGATTTCAGTTGATTCAGGATCAATTTTTTACCCAAACACAAGAATATTTCCAATAGGAGGTACATAATATCTAATTACCTTTATTTTTGTAATATTACTAGATTTTGAGAAATGGTGATATTAGATCATTTCTTCTTCCTTTATTAGTTGAAATACTTCTATAAAAACTTTCATCACTGTGGTATAACTTATATAAGAAAGGTCTAGTCTTTAAAATAACAATTTACTTTTTCTTTATTCTAATTTGTCTGTACATTTTAAAAGCTTCTTAGAAGATACTACATAACCTAGTGTCCTCATTCTGAATATAATTTAAAAATCAATTTAGTACCGTAAGCAATTTTAAAGCACACATGATAAAAATGTATCGTAAACATCTCAAAGTTGAAATCACATTCTCTATTTTAAGTAAATTTCCTTTTAAAGAACAAGTAGAAAATGAAATGAGCTAAGCTTAGTTCTAGTACTCTTAATTAATGCCTTAAACAGTCAGTTAAATATAAATGTTCTTGATTCAATAATATACATGTGATGACACGTATATTTGTTTAAATGTTCACAGCCTAGAGTTTCATTTCATAGGCTGTGTTCTGACACTTCAGATAACAAACTCATATCCTTCAAGTGGTAAAAATTTATCCAGGTAAAATAAAGTATTTAAAAAGCTGTTAACCATTCAAAACTGAAAATAAAATTAAAAAGAATAGAAAACAGATGAAATTACACATATTTAATGTGCAAAGAAATGGCAATCTTGATGTGAGATAAACTTGAAAAAACAAGGTTCTAAGACTTCAGGTGGTTCTAAAGATGTGTGAGCTCCTTAAAGTCTATAAAATTACTCCAAATGCTATTTCAGCTTTTTAAAAATAATAGCTTAGCTTCTTAAATTAAACGTCACACATTTAAAAGTAAACTCAAGTGTGACATAACAGTTAATCAAACCTTTAAATAATATACCTCTTACACTTGAAATGAAGGATTCTAGTCTTTCAAGCAACTCCAAATCTCTTTCAAAGTCATAAAAATGATGTTCAACCCAGTGCCGAAAAACATTCAAGATCCTGATAAAATGGAAAGAAACACCTTTTAGTGAAATCTAAGCATTCAATTACACTTTTTTCACCTCTTTGATGCCATGACGACAGCTCTGTTATACAAGGGTCAACATAATACTCATCTCTAATTTATATTTAATACCTTAAGTGCTTCAGTGATATGAAGATAGGCCTTAAGACTATGATCTAAACTATATACTTGAAATGGGTGGTTCTTATACTCAATTACCCATTAATGTTTAGGAAAAGCACCTTTTCTTTATTCATATGTAGAAAATTCATACTCTGTACAGTACAAAAGCTATTAAGTTCTTAAAAATGATTTTTAATACTAAATTTTGGTATTTTCCACATAAATGAAAAATCAATTTAGCTATTTGTTTCTAAATTCAAGTGCTAATATCAGCTTCTGTGTAAATACAGATATGTCCACATTTTCTTATTTTCATTTCAAAAGAAAATATTGGGGTTCCCTGGTGGCCGAGGGTCACGTCTCAGCCCTACCACAATGAAGGCCCTCCCAAGGCAAAGCAGCCTGAGTGTGGAACTCCAGCCAAGGAGCTAACCTACATGGCACAGCAGACCTCTGCTGTTTCACCTGCTGCCCCCCTAAGCAGTATATTTCAGTGGATCTGCCTGTTCTGCTCCCCATTCTGCGTGAATCCTCTCACCACTTGCCCCCTCCACCTCTGACCTACAAGCCAATTATTCTATACAAAAATAAAGTTAAATTAAAATCTTACAATAAAGGTATAATTCTTTAAAAAAAAAAGAAAAATTTTCTGAAAGAGCTATTTTGTTTTGCAGTATCACAAAAATGATTACTTACAGCCTTGCAAGTAGATTTAATCAATCTATACAAATACAATAGCCCACTCACCACCACAGAGACTTACAGAAGTGTAAATTAATTACATTCACATTGTTTTATTCATTATTCCAATGAATGACTATTTTTAGGTAAGAGTTTTATCCCCCTCTGATAGACAATAGTTTTTTTCCCCAGAATAAGAGAATACTTTAAATTCTAATCTCTGTCATGCTATCTGGTATTATATTACCTTACATCATTTTGAGCCTAGTTAGTTCGGTGTCTGAGAGAATACTTCAAGAGATCAAAATTGTTAGTTTCTAATTTACACTTGAGTTAATTCAACTAACTCTCCTTCCATTTTTCCTGTCTCCTAGTTTCTATAGCATCAAATGTATTACCATGTAAAAGAAAAAAATCTCATAACTGGACTTCTTCAAAACTGACAGCTTCTGCTTACCAAAAGACTATTATTAACAAAATTAACAGGCAAGCCACAGACTAGGAGAAAATATTTGCAAAACATTTATCTGGCAAAAGATTGTCACCCAGTCCTACTCAATACACTCTTGCAAATAAGGAAAAAAAACAATTCAATAAAAAATAGGCACATTTGATCAGATTCTTCACAAAATAATAGCCAGTAAGAGACAGTAAAAAGTTCTCAGCATCATTAACCAGAAAAATATAAATTAAAACCAAAGAGATACCAATATACTCCACCAGTTTGGTTAGGGTTAAATGCCATCATTAAATGAAGGTAAAATATCAATCACTTTGAAAAAAAGGTTTGGCAGTTTCTTTTAAAATCATATATACTTACTCTAAGACCCATTCTACTCTGAGTTATTCACCCAAGATATGTGAAAAATTATAATCACAGAAGACTTATAAAGTTCAAGGCATTTTTATTCACAATAATAAATCAAAAAAGAACCTTGGTATACTTCAGTGGGAAAATGAATAAACAAACTGTGGTATATTCATATAATGGAACACTGCTCTCAGGAATAAAACAGAAAACACCAAGACAAGCAACAACGTACTCAAAAGTATGCTGAGTGAAGAAAGTCAGACACAAGAGTATATAAGAATACATTTATAGGAAATTCTGAAACAAATGAAACTAATACATGAAGGAAGATAAGTATTACTTTGGGTAACAGAACAAAAATAGATTAGAATGAGTATGAAGAAATCTTCTGGAATGACTGTAACACTCTATATATCTTGATAGGAATTTGGATTATAGAGGTGTATTTGTTAAAATTCAACCAAAGTACACTTAAGCTGTGTTTCATTGTATACACATTTTAGAGCAACAACAACAATAAAATATTGAACTGTTAATGATACACAAGTTGAAGTATTTAAGGAGATGTGTACTTTGAATACATCTCCCAGATAAGACGATTCATGGACTCAAAGAATGGTAAATGGTATCATTAGGGATACACAAATCAAAACCACAATGAGATACCACCTCATAGCAGTTAGAATCACATATCAATAAGACCAGAAACAAGTGTTGGTGAGGGTGTAGAGAAAAAGAAACCCTCATAGACCATTGGTGGGAATGGAGACAGGTTCTTTGGAAAATGGTATATTAAAAATAGATCTATCATATGATCCAGCAATTCCACTCCCAGGTATCTACCCAAAAGATACAAAAAAAACCACTAACTCAAGGGACATAAGAACTCTTATGTTCATTGCAGCCCTATTTATAATGGACAAGCTGTGGAAGTAGCCTAAGAGCCAAATGACAGATGTGAATTAGGAAGATGCAGTATATATACACAGTGGAATACTACTCAGCTATAAAAAAAAATTAGGATGAAATCCTGCCAACTGCAACAACATGATGGAACTGAAGGAGATTTCTAAGTGAAATAAGTCAGAAGGAAAATGATAAATACTAGATAATTTTGCTCACCTGAGGACTATAACAAAGCAAAGGAGTAGGTCAAAACAAACCTTTGAAATCTGACAGCAGAACTTAGACTACTGGACTGGAGGGTAAGAGGGGAGGACAAAGTCGGGGTGGGGCTCAATGGACTATGATAGGAGATTTTCTAGTGCTTTGGTGATGGGCATTGTGTGAGTATGCATCTGCTGAGGTGTTAACCTATACCCCTGAAACATGTACAGTGTTATAAATCAATGTTACCTTGATAAACATAATTTGTAAAAAAGGATATGTGACTAGATTGTGATAAGTACAGTAAAATGTTAACAATAGATGGAGGTGGTATGTTCATGGGTATTTACTATAAAATTTCCTCAAGTCTGCTTTATGTTAAAAATTTTGGAACTTTTTAAAAGTGCTGGGAAAAATTATTATCATTACAAAAATTACTATCATTGTTAAAAATCTGTCACCGCTTATAGGAGAGGTTTGACCACTTGGCTTGGATTTCAAGGTCACTCTCAAATTCACCCTATTTCAAGCCATTAATCGCATCTTGTCCTGTAGGCTTAACATATCACATGCCAGAGTTATGTGATGCAAACAACACAGCATATTTTAATTAAACTTTTTCAAGGTATTTAAGAATAACTTCACACAGAAAGAACTTGGGAAGTTTAACCAGTTATGAAATTAACAACAATACCTACAGCTGAATTAAGAGACAAGAGCTTCTGTGCTAACTATATATTAAAAATTGGATGGCACATAAAAAATATAATATTCAGGCCAAACCTAAGTTGTACTGGTTGGACGTATTCCTTGCGAAATCTTTTAAGGTCTGCACTGATTGATTGTTCACCTTTCTCTACTGCCAATTTATCTGCTTCAGTAGGTTCTGGCTCTGGAATTTCAAATCTAAGAAGAAAAGCAAAATGAGATCCATTTTATTTTGCCGTTTATACTTAAATGAAAAAGGGTTTCAAATACAAAAGGAAAAATATTTTAACTAAACAACCTTCTTTTCTACCTCTTAATATCAAAGTGCAGTTACTGATAAACTGTATAAGGTACTACATACTACAAAAAAAATTGCCTTTCAGCTATATAATAAGATTTCATAGTCTTACTTTTATGTAAAAAATGTTTAGTAACTAGTACTGCTCAATACAAGAAAGGTAAATGGGAAATATTCAAGAAAAGAATCTATGAGGAATATAACCTCTTCCAAGAACGTAACGGAAATAGCTTATCTAATACTCTCTTCTTAATATTTATTTTATTCAGATGAGAAGTAGACCTAAGTTTCCTGAAATAAATGAATATAAATACAAAGGGTAGAACCAAACTGAATTTAAAACAACATCTAAACAACATACCTGTGTGGACAAGGTAAAAAAGTTAAAAACAACAATAAACTTGCTCAAACATAGGAAACTGCTAAGATATAAGGCTAGCAACTGAACTTTTCTTATTTTGGACATGGAAATACAACTAAGTAGATCTTCATGGCAAATCACACTTAGTTTGGTAAAATTAGTTTCACAGAACATCTCACTGATAGAAGTCAAGAAAAAATCCTGGAATTGTGATTTTTAAATGTGAAACAAAAACTATTTTGAAATCCAGCTACCATTATTTAATCTATAAAGCATTCAAATGCCACTAATATATTCGGTAAAAAAGAAAAATTCATTCTAAAACTTCATTTTTTAAAATTTAATCACAATAAAAGAATTATTGAATTTTTTTAGGTCTAATAATGGTATTGTGGCATATTTAATAAGAGTACTCATCTTTTAGAAACACAAATGGAAATATTTACAAATAAAATTGGTTGTCTGGGATTTATTTCAAAATATCCTGGAATTAGGGTGTTGAAGTAAATAATAAAATAAATGAACATAAATTGATAATTACTGAAGTTGAATGATTAACAAATGAAGTTTATTATATACTTTATTTATTCTTGCATGTTTTGAAAATTTCCATAATAAAAAGTTCATCTTAAAACAAAAAAGTCTTTTAAGAAGCACTATTTTATTACACAGAAAAAAAATGTAGCTTTTCTTATCCTCTAAAACTGGGTGTTTATTACCACTATAAATGCTGCTAAAATCTAAAGAGACATTAATTATAAACAGAGATTTCAGTGAGTAAAAAGTTTGAAGAGAATAGTAATACTAATTTAATGCCAAATAAATTACGTTCAAAAACTATTTGTGTGTGTAGTAGGTACCCAGCACTTTGCAAGATTCAAAACAGTTACCTTTTGACAAAATCTTAATGTGAATGAAACTAATGTTCTTACCGTTCAATCAGTAGGCTTAGCAATTCCTGTGGTTTACAAAATGATCGATACGTAGTAAGAAAAGTACGAACAAAATTGGGATCTGAAAACACAGAGCATAAAACAGGTTGCATGTTTAATTTATACAGTTTAATTCAGAGTAGCACATTTTGTAGGCCTGCCTTCGTTTTTTCTTTTTATTCTAGTACCTCCCATTGTGGCTCTTTCCTGCTAACTGTAGTACTTCTCAATAAATGAAAACTGTTTTCAAATTCAAAAGTCATTCATGTATAATTTTTATAAATATTTAATAATGAAGTTAACTATTACATTTTAGAAACTTTTAATTCCTTTTGATTCTTCAGTATAATTTTTACTTTTTAGGGGTGATCCATTCTTTTCCAGGCCTCAAGCATTTTAAACATTCTTGAAAAGCTTAATGAATTTCACATACCTGCATACATATGATATGTCAACCTTTCAATTAATTTCACCACAGTTCCTCCTTTAATAATGGGGATTCCACTTCTACTTTGCAAGTTGTCTTCAAAAACAATGTTTTCCTCAGAGTCTTTTACCACAAAACGATACATTTCAGGACTTGGTAATCTGAGTGGTTGCTCATTTTCCTCTTTCAATAATACTGAATCTAGCATTCGATCAAGAGTACTACGATAATGAAGAGAAATAAGTGCTGCCATCCAATTATTTTTCTCTTCAGCAGACTTAGCAGCAAATATTATGCTACTTTCTTCTTTGGATACTAATTCAAAAGCATGTTTGCATTCACAAGTATCTTCTTTATCACATATTTGTATTTTCCTCATTACAAATTTCTCTTTTAACCTGTATTCTGCACTACTGTAACCTGGAAGGCGAGACTGACTATGATTAGCTTTACAGCTAATCATTAAACCATCAAAGAGAAAAATATGCCGTTCATGTTTAGCACCAATTCTTGTCAATGGACCTTCCATAATGAATTCATTACAACACTGTCCAATATCTTTGCCTTCCCATCCATCTATGTTTTTCTGAATTTCATTCATTTTTTTAATAGCTAGGTGCTTGCTTCTTAATTGACGATTATAAAAAGGGCAAACAGGATCCCTAAAAAAAAAAAAAAAAACACACAAGATAAAGTTAGCTTACTCAATGGTTAGACGACCCTAATTTAAGCGTACAAATTTAAGTGTTCAAATCAAATTACAACACTATATAATAACCAAACACTAAATTCTGCACATTGCATTTACCTTCTTCTACTGTGCCACTAAATTATACATGCCTCAGTTTCTTTATTGTGAGAAAGAAGTGCAAGAAACTATATATTTTATTCCCAATGCCATAAGAACTCATATGACACAGAATCTTAAGTTTTTAGTATAGCGCATAAAGAAATATAAAATATACTTTTAAAAATTTTATTAGATACATGCTAACATGACAATGCAGATTTTAAAAGACTAGAAGACCAAAGGAAAAATGTAAATTAACTTTCAAGAATGCAACTACCACTATCTGTATAACTTTTTTAGAAAACCAGGCATCAGATATAAATGAAATATACAGAGCAGTCATATTTTTGGTAATTTGGAATTACCCAGGTCGGCGTCTAGGTGAATACTGCTTGTAAATTCGGTCCATGCTACCTTGGAGATTCATGAGAGCAGTAATAGCTTGGTTCAAACATTCTCTGTCTTCCTGCTCTTCACTACATGCTTTCAATTGCTAAGAAAAAACAAAAAGAAACACCTGCATTGTTTAATTCTTTCCCTTTTGATGATTAGAGGAAGCAGCAACAAATATTATAAACTTAATGCATTATAAATATACTTAATAAAAAAACTATAATTTTATATAATTATATATGCCACCTGATCCCTCAAACCCTCATACTACATATGTACATGCACTACAAACAAATTATTACCACAGGAATCAGAAAAACAAAGCAACTGTAAAAACCCTTTGGACATTTTCCATATGTGTTTCTGTATATAAATTGTTTAAAATATGCAAAACATGAAGTTTACAAGTTATTCTAACTGAATAAATAAGATAAACACAAATTATTTCATATTCTCTAATGATTAAATTTTTCAGATTTAGAAGTTACTAAAAGTGCATAATTTGTTATACCACATAATCAAGTATCCTAACTTCAGCACTTTAATCCATAAGTTTTTTGCAAACTGCATCTCAGAGAATTCAACCAATATTTTTTAAAACATAAATTTCAACCATTCTAGTAAATATCAAGAAAATTAATATTCCATCCTATTAACTCTTAAAGGTTTTTACAAACTGCATTATTAATCCTACAACTCTGATTTTATTTCATTGCCCCAAAAATCTCATGTATTTTACTCTCAAATGGAAGAAAATTTATCTTAGAATAAATAATTCAGATGATGATCCAATCTGATATATTTTAAATTTGTCAAATTTGACAGAATTTAAAGTGGAGGGCTTCCCTGGTGGCGCAATGGGTTAAGCACAGTGCTGTGGAGCTATCCGCAGCTGCGACGTGAGTTCTATGCCCCGCTGGGGAGATTCCCAAGTGGCGCGCAGACCTCTCCTGTCTCGCCTGCTGCTCCCCTCATCAGTGTATTTCGGTCGATCTGCCGGTTCTGCTCCTCACTCTGTCTCTGATGAACCCTCTCACAGCCCCACACCTTGGGCCTGCACCCCATTTTGCATGCATAAATAAATCTTAAAAAAAAAAAAGAATTTAAAGTGGAACATTATATATTATATAGATCTATATAGACAAAATATACATTTATGTGAGAACAAATATGGGAAAATTAAAATCAAATCTTTCAGAAATTAAAAAAAAATTAATTTAAATCTATTTCAAGATCTTAAATAACCTTACTAGAAATTTTGTGGTATATTTTCCTTATATTCCAAGAACAATCTGAAAATCATTCAGCAATGGTTTCCCTTTCTCAGCAAGTAGTTGGATGGATGGGTTTTAAGTATGAGGTCCATTATTTATCATTTGTATGTACTAAAAATGATTCTCCATATGGATCGCAAGCTAATATTTTTCAAGATACATGCAGAAGAAGTCTCTTGCTACCAAAAGATTAGCAATATAAATAATGTAAGTGATTATCATTAGAATTAAAACCTTAACCTCTGGATCAATAAATAAAAACTTGAAAGGATAAAAAGGAAAAACACAAAATACCACAGGGAGTTTGAGAAAAGACCAGTGCTTATTTTCCAAAGAAGATATGCAAGTAGCCAACATTAAAAGATGCTCATCATCACTAATGCTGGGAAAAAAATGCAAATTGAAACCACAATGAATAACACCTCGAGTCCATTAGGGTGGCTACTGCCACAAAAATACAGGATTTGGCAAGTTGGTGAGGAGAAATTGGAATACCTGTGTGCTGTTGGTGGAGATATAAAATGATATAGGTACTTAAGGAATATAACAGTTTCCCCCCAAAAAATTAAAATAAAATTACCATATGATTCAGCAATTCCACTTCTAGGTCTATATTCAAAATAACTGAAAGCAGGTTCTTGAGGAGGTATGTATACACCAATATTCATAGCAACATTGTTTATAGCAACAATAGCCAAAATGTAGAAGTAAGCTAAATGTACAACCATACTGGTTGCGTAACAATTACTATCATTAGATAGTTAACATTACTTAAAATGGTTAAGAGGTAAGTTTTATGCTATGTTTATTTTGTCACATTTAAAAATAAAATATTTTTAAAACCAACAGTATCACAGTCAAAACTGATATAAAAGTAAAAAGTGGTTTCTACAGAGGCTAAAACCATTTAGTATGTGTCTAGAATTATTCCTTATTTCAATGTTTTTCAAACTGCATGTTATTTCTTAGAGATCACAATCATTTTTATAAGACTCAGAATGTAACAGTAGACTGTATGAAATGCATGAATTTCATGAAACTTTGTTTCAAGTGTCTGTAGATATACAGTCATGATGTAAAATGTATTTTTTACTACAAATCATTCCCACTTCAGAACATAAATACTAATGCCCATGGGCAATAAATTCTTAAAATAAGTGGGTAACTTTCTAGAGTGTCTAGGCTCTTCTGATCCCACTAACTGAGTCACATAAAGTAGTAGCAGTATATGTTACCAAATGTCTATGCCATTTGTTCTTACATCACAATTTATGTAATATAATTACACATGACATAAATCAAAGAAATACAAGTATGGAGATATTTATATGAAAACTCAATAAGTTAAACGGAAAACAGAAATCACAGAAGTTTTGTGATTTAAGCAAAAAACGATTCATACTCAAAGATTTCATCCTAAGTAAACAGATTAGCATATAAATACATTGTATGGTTTTGTGTACGTATGTTTTTAGTGAAAATGTACATATCATTTCTTTCTATGATTCCTTTTTTTTAAGAAGGAATTTTTTTAAAGAATTTATTTATGTATACAAGAACTGGGGTGTAGGTCAGAGGTGTGGGGGTGGTGAGAGGACTCATCAGAGACAGAGTGGGGAGCAGAACAGGCAGACTGACTGAAATACACTGCTGAGGGGAGCAGTGGGCAAGGCAAGAGAGTTCTGCTGCACCATGTGGGAAGCTCCTTGGCCAGGGATTGAACTCGTGCTACAGTGGCTGTGGATAGCTTCATAGTGCTGAGACTTAACCCAATGCGCCACCAGGGAGACCCTCTTTCTATGATTCTTTGCTTTATTTGAATTAACTGATCAACTACTAGTCCTAGGAACAATGGCGACCAGAATCAGAGTTTAGTGATAAACTGGTAGCAAAGTGGCTATAACCTCCATGAGTTAGGCCATAATATTCAATGTCCTAATTTTAAATGTAGACATAGTAGCTGTAAGATTAACCTTGAGGATATTAAAAACTAATCATCCAGACAGGGAAAAAGTAAGTTTCAATTATTGAATCAAACCAGGATTTTTAAGTGGTGCCAGGTACTAGAAGGCAACTTTAATGATAGGACTTTCAAACAGACATGAACATTACCTAAAAAATTTTAGGAATCCAAATATACATCAGGGGCTGCCAATGTATTATTCATATCAAGCCTGCAATCCTTTTTACGAGTTCTTTATGAATCCATTAGTCACCATGGAGATATACACAATCAAGTTGCTCATCTAGTAAGCTCTAACACCGAACACTGAGTAACAAGTAAAAAAGAATTCTTGAGGCAGGTATTCATTAGAAATCACCAAATGAATTCCTTCCTAGATGTCTATAAAATGTACATAATTATTTTGGCTTTTATTTTAATATTACTAATGAATTAAATGGGAAAAGTCTGAACAGGTTGTCTAACCCAACAACTTGGTATACTAAAGGAGAAGTACAAAATGTTCAAGCAGAAAGATACTTCACTCCTAAAAAGCAATAAAAAGTTAAAGAAGAAAATTTTATTGAGCAAGATATGTTGAAATTACAAGTGAAAAAAAGGAAACAATATTAAAGTAGGTAAATGTCCTTAGATATTAGCTGGAGTCTATCAGTAGCAATGATATGGAGAATAGAGAATAGATAGTACCCAGAAATTCTCCATCATTTCATGTCACTTTGGTAATGGTCCTAAACACTAACAGAAAGTACATATGGAGCCTAAATTGGAAAAAGAAAAATTCTTTGATGAATTCTGATGCCTGACCATAGTCAACAGATAATTCATTTTTAACTAGATAGTTGTGCTTTAAGGCCTCAAAGAATAATAAAGAGAACCCATCCATAGCTTATCAGTGAAACTATAACTCTTAAAATGGAACACACTCAGTTTAAATTAATGTAGTTGTTACAGCATTAATTTAACTAATATAGTTATTACTATAAGAACAAATAGAAATGTAGAGTTTAGAGAAGTCACAGAAGAAAAGGTAATTAAAATGGCAAACCTGAATAACTCCACTAGAGTTCTACAAAAAAAATCAATAAATATATACTTAAGGTGATTAAGTCAAGGAAATGTAAATTAAAACCACCAGATACCATTATAAATACAGATATTTAAAGTCTGAAAATACGTATGAAGAACAACAAATACTCTCATAAATTCTGGTAGGAGTTTAAGTCATACAATGCACTTTGGAAAACTGCACATTATTAAATTTGAAAGTATTCGTACCTATGACCAAGCAAGTCCATTCCTGAGTCTCTATGCTAGAGAAAAAATGTACACATGTGCCAAGAGATATGTATAACAATGTCTATAGCAAATGTTGTCAGTAATAGCAAAACTGTTCATCAACCAGAAAAGGATAAATTGTGGTTTAAACAGAAGAAAATTAAACTAGAACAACATAATATCAATGAATCTCACTAGTATAAGAAAAGATGTAAGACACAAGAGTATACAGTTTGATCTAATTTACGTAAAGTTCAGAAATAGGTTATACATATAGTTAGTGATAAATACATAAATGTTTAAATTGTAAAAAAAAAGCAAAGGAGTGATTACCACTGAAGTTAGCACAGTGGGTTACACCTCGGGGGTGTTTACACATTATATGTATTTATCACATGTCTGTTTTAAACTTCTCTCCAAGTATTTTTTTTTAATTTATATCTTTTACATTATTGTGTATTCCCTGTAGGTTACCCACCACCAATTTACCTGTAAACTGTCACCACAGTCCCTTGTGCTCTTTTCTTCTCCAAGTATTTAATATATCATAATGTTTATGGTATATGTTAGAACCGTTAGGAAACATATATTTTTTTAAAGATTTATTTACTTAAATATACAAGCTGGGGCACAGGCCAGAAGCATGGGGCAGCGAGAGGGTTCACCAGAGACAGAGTAGGGAGCAGAACAGCCAGATCGAAGAAAATACGCTGCTGAGGGGAGCAGTGGGCGAGGCAGGACAGGTCTGCTGCACCATGTGGGAATCTCCTTGGCCGGGCGTCAAACTCAAGTCACCGCTGCCAACAGCTCCACAGCGCAGCGCTTAACCACTGCTCCACCACGAGGCCCAGGAAACATATTTTTATGATTACTGATTCTTTGAAAAGAGTTCAGGCTTTACATTGATTTTTAAAAATAAGTTGCTGGGTCCTAACTACGACAGGATGAATAACTATGCTATTAGAAAAAAAATGTCAAGTTTAAAAGTGCTTTTCTTAATAAGTGAAAATGATGGAAGTTTAGAGCAGTAGTAATATATATAAAAGTTATGAGTTATATCACTGTTGCTGTGCATCTTCAAAAAATTAATGAAAAAGTGAGCACTTTTTTTGTTAATATTAGTACTTTGAGATTCTGTATTTTGAAATGACAGTTGAAGACATATTTTCCTGGATCTATCACCTGGAAATGTATGAAGATAAGAAATTAAGGTTTTTATTCATGGCCTGTGGAAAGAAGGCAGACATTTAAGAAACTTTTCTAATGGATAAAAAGTGTCAAAAAATAATATGATGAGATGAAAAACCCCAGATTTTAAGTCTCATAAATGCAAGTGCTTTTGGTTTCAGTGAGCTTTCATCTTACCTTTAATAATTCAAAATAGTGCCAACAATGATACACTGGCACCAGCATAAGGCGTGGAAGGACATAACGAACTGCCTCTTTAAAACCTTCAGCGATGGACTACGAAACAAAAACACGTAATAGTACATCTCTGATATCAAGGAATTTCATCAGTGTTTAAGATAAATAGCATTTAAAAATATAACTAAATTAGTAAAATTACAATGGAAAGCACATTCTATATTAAAATTGAAGTGCTGTAAAACAAGTTTTATTTCCTTCAACACAATACTTCCATATATGAGAACTTTACAAGCCGCCCCTCCCCTTTAATCCCTATGTCCAATAATGAAGTAATTTTTTAAGTTAATAGTTACTAGCCTTCTAACAACCATCTTAATTCTTAGAAAAATATGACAAGACAGTGGCATGCATGAAATGACAATTACCATGAATTTTGAACATAATCATCGCACCCTTTCCTCTGGAAACACTTTTGCTTTGCACTCAGTGAGTGTCATACCTCAGAAGCAATGCCTTTTTTGTTGTTGTTTTTCAAACCCCTGGCTAGTGTCCTGGAGGATTTTACACCTGGGATCAACACAAAATGGGACTGGAAACTGATTCCCTTAAAGTTATCTTTGCCCCTTTATCACCTGCAAAATCTTAGCATATAGTTAGAGTTAGGTATAGCCCAGATTTGAATACTAATAGCTTTAGAATGAGTACCTTTCTAGTATTTATAAAGGATTTAAAAATCAGTTTGATTTTAAATGTCATTAAGGTGGATTTATTTCAATTGGTATTTCTTCCCATCAGATAAAGATATCAAAATACATAAAATGAAGAAAGAATCTGACATGCTGCTTTTAAACAATATCCTTATATGTAAATACTCTCATAATTCTCTTACACTATTACCAAAGTTAAATCAAAATTTGTTCAGCAGCTAGCTAACCAGGCTATAGAGAGCCAATTTATTTTCCTAAAGATTAACTTCTTTTAGCATTTAATTAATTTATTGATATGAATTACTCTGTACATATTTATCTCTCTCTATATTTTTATATAATGTTTTAACTGGAACCAAGATGAAACTCTAAAATGAGTCTACAAAGTTCACTTATATTGTTAAATCAGCACTGAAATGGCTACTGAAGTACATTCTAAAATTTTAATGCAATGTGTATTTATAGTGTAAGGAGTCCTCTACAATAACACGAGCTAATGTTTGAGTGTTCAGTATGTAGCAAACATACCATTTAAATTTTTCATAATAACCATAGATGTCTACAGTATCAGCATTTTACAAATGAACAAGTTAAGTCACTGATACTAAATGACTTGTTCAAGGTAAAACAACTATTAATTGGCCCAAAGTCAGAAACTAGTGTGGTACACATCTTCTAAAGAATTTTTTTTTTTTGATGCATTACTTCTTTACCTTACACTGAAAGTATCTTTTTAAAGTTGATATGAGCAAATTTGGCATGAAAAGGGGTTTTATCAAGCTCTTTCAATTTCATTGAATATCTGGGGCAACAGCTTAAATAGTGAAACATTCAAATTCCAGAGTAAAAATTTCTAATAAAATAGAAATAAGAAATGTGGTATGAATGCTTTTAATGAGTATGTAAAGATCTTACAGACATACCGTCCCACCTAATGTTTGCTTTAAGGTGTACATGAAGTTATAAGATTTAACTTCAAAAAATTATTCCTTCATTCAAGTAACTTTTGAGAATTTGGTATAATTTTTATTCCAAGTTGACAAATTTTTAAGTGAAGTAGAAGTAGAAGATAGTAATAGGAATCAACAGTAAAGAAGGCAGGGAAAAGATGGTAAATTCAGTTTTGAACATATATATTTGAAGTGCCTATGGATTATCCAAACGAATTAGTTTAAAGGGCTGCTGCTTGAATGAAACTACATACACACACACACACACACACACACACACACACACACACACACACACACACAATCTAGTGCTCAAAAGAATGGCTTGAAAATACAAATGGGAAGTCACTACCATAAAGGCAGTCGCTAAAGCAAAGGGTATGGATAAAGTCACCTAAGGAAAGCACAGAGGGAAAGAAAAGTAGGTGATGATAATAGAAGTTAGATAACTTATGTCCCGTATATGTGATGGTCAGTATTGTTTAAAACAGATTTTGAAGGACTGGTGAAATATTTCATCACTTGCTTTATGAAAGGATTCTAGAATTACAATTATTTGAAGGACAAGATGGTGAAATACTTCTTTAATTGCTTTATAAAATAACAACATTCAATTTACATTTACCTGGAAATGCAGAGCCACTGCAGGTCTGGTCATCAACTTACTGAAATGTTCATTAAATTTTGGAGAAAGAATATCCTGTGATAGTGTTTCATAAGGATCAAATGCTTGCTCCTAATTTTTTTTAAAAGGAAAATATATTAGGTGTCACAGAAAATCTTTTCTACTAACATGGAACAGATTATTTAATGGCAATTTTTTATTCAAGTTCTCAGAACTTTTTGATCTGTACTTCGCATGGACAAAGTTATGGTTATAACTGGGAAATTTTTGAAAATGTAAGTGATGACTGAGCAACGCTGATGACTGAGCAATGCATGATGAGAGCTACTGATCTTAAAATAGGTCACTGATTTTGTGGTCACAAGAATCAAATATTAAAATGCTTATGCACGTTTTTCCCCAGTAAATGAAAGTTGGATTTATTATTAATAAAAGAGGACTAGAATTTGAAATTTCAATTAGGCTTACCTAACTTAAAATGCATTTATACTTAAGATACTTTCCAAGGAAGCAAAAAGCAACACCTTTATTATAGCTACATTATACTTTCCAAAATTAAAATAACAAAGCAAAGACTAATGTGGCAAATAATGACAAAGTAGAAGTTGCCAACATTTTGTGCAGTATCTATATTTAAATAAATTTGTATTATTTAATAATATCACCAATCTTTTGTCAGAACTAAAAGATTTGTTTCATTTTTGTATTTAAAAATAGGGTATCCTGTTCAAGAGGTAGCAAGTACTGGCAAGGACAAAGAGAAATTGGAACCTTCGTCCACTGCCAATGACAATGTAAAATGGTAGAGTCCTGGTGACAAACAATTTGGCGGTTCCTCAAAAAGCAAAACAAAAAGTTATCATACTCCTAGGTATATACCTAAAGTAACTAAAAACAGGATGCAAATGGTTATTTTTATGCCAATGTTCACTCCAGCCTATTTACAATAGCCAAAAGGTGAGAATCATGCAAGTGTCCATCAACAAATAATGAATAAGCAAAATGTAGATAAATACAATGAAATATTATTCAGACATAAAAGGAATGAAGTTCTGATACATACTATAACATGGATAAATCTTGAAACCATAATGCTAGGTAAAACAAGTAGACACACAAAAATAAATACTGTATGGTTCCACTTACATCAAATACCAAGAATCAGCACGTACATAGAAAGTATCAAAAGATTTAAAGGGTTGGGGTAGGGAAGAGTATAGTTAATGCTTAATGGGTACAGAGTTTTTATCAAGGTGATAAAAAAATTTGTGAAGTAGACAGATTGAATGGTTATACAATATTGTGAGTTTAATCAATGCCATTGAATTGTACACTTAAATATGGTTAAATGGCAAATTTTATACTTTACCACAATAAAGATTAAAATTATAAAACACATTTTTTGAACCATGAGACTATTACAAGTACAAACAGCAATCAGACTAAAAATTAATGTGGTAAGACATTAAAATATTAACTTTCTAATAAGAACCAAGCCTGAATATTCTGATTAGGTATTTTGATTATTATTATTAATACTTTGATTAGGTATCAATACATGAATATCTCAATACTATCAGTTTCACTATCTATAAAAAGATATAATAAGTGATCAATATTTTCAGAAAACATAGACAAAGATAAAATTAGGAAAATTTTAGACAAATACTTTTTAAAGTACTTTTTAAAAAGTACTAAAGAAGTACTTTTAAAGCCCTGTTTTCTAAAAGGAACAAAAACGACTAACTGAATATGAAAAGATGTTCAAAACCAAAGATAATGAAGTGCTATTATTTTCCCCCCAGAATACTTAGTAAAAATGAATGGGATAATACCCAGAATTTTTCAAGGTGTGGGGGGAAAAAAGAGGTCTTACATATACTGGAACTTATCCAGAAGTAAATATGGCAAAGCATTTCAAAATGCTAAAAATATACCTAGTCTTTAGTACTGCAATTTCATTTCCATGACTATATTCTAATATAATTATTAGACTACGAAGGCATAGTACAAATATGTTTGTTAGAGTATTATTTAAAATAACAAAATATGGAAAAACTTACTGGTGTCTTCACATCATATGGTTACTATTTGGACTTTCAAAATTATATTGAAGTATATTTATTAACATGGAAAAATGTTTATCATACACTGAGCGAAAGGTTATTTTGTAAATCTACTTATTTGTAAATATGCATAGGCTTGTATGTATAAGTAGAAAAATATTTGTAAGAATGAATAACAAATAAGTTGTCTGGGTGTTGCAAAGTGGAGTGATTTGTGTTTTATTTATATTTGAGCAGTATTTGTATTTTCGTACTTGTCTGTATTTTTTTAATATTTGTACAATGAGCTATACATTACTTTTGTAATCAATAAAGGACAAAATGATTTTCATTTGGGGTAAAAAAATGAAAATACAAATCTCATTTTCAGTATTTAGAATTTAAAAGTAAAATAAAAAAACTAAACAGCTATACTTAATAAAACTTATTTTATTTTAAATACACTTACCATTAAAATCATATATTATTCTATGAACTTTCACTATAAATATGATCATAAATACAGTAAAGTAATTGTCACAATAAATATAGGCAATATAATTCCAGTTTGCTATTGGTTCAGTCTTATGTATTTTTTATAACAGCATGCGGTGTTTTTTAATTTTCACAAATATCTAATGAAATTTCCTAACATAGTACTTAGGACTTTAATGACAACATAAAGTAATTTTGTAAACTTACTTCTGCCAAATCTTCAAAGCAGCTGCCAGCTAAAGGATGAGGACTGCTTTCATCAGTCATTTCAACTGTGTCTTCAATCAAACCTAAAAGTTTCACAGTCAATTCATGTATATCTGAAATGTTACTGAAAATCTTTTCAATATCCTAAAAGAGAAAAAGGTTAAGATATGTAAGGTTAAGAATCTTGCTTGTATAAATAAGTAGGTGTTAAGCTGTCTTTTCACCCAATTGCATACTTGTATATACTGCATACTCATATAATATATTCTAAAACACAGCAAAAATCAACCGTAAGTAAGGAAGGGAAATAATCTATCTCTTGGATTACACACATTAAAATACCAGAAAAGATAATTCTAGATAGTTTTGTTCAATAATTCTAAAGTCTCAATTTGTGGATGATTCTAAGCAATGTTTTACATAAAGAATTCAGGCATTTAAGTATTTTAAAATTAAGATGCTAAAAGAATTAAACGAGGGGCCTCCCCGGTGGCGCAGCGGTTAAGCGCTGCACTGTGGCGCCGTCGGCAGCGGCGACGACGGCAGCGGCGACGTGAGTTCGACGCCCGGCCACGGAGGATCCCACATGGCACGGCAGACCTCTCCTGCCTCGCCCGCTGCTCCCCTCAGCAGTGTATTTCTGATCTGCCTGTTCTGCTACCCGCTTCGTCTCTGGTGAACCCTCTCGCCGCCCCATGCCTCTGGCCTGTACCCCAGCTTGTATGTATAAATAAAAATAAATCTTTAAAAAAAAAAAAAAAAAAAAAGAATTAAACGAGGTCTTATACAGCTGGTTAATGATAAGAGTTGGGGTCAGAATGAAGATCTGACTTGTAATCCAAATAATCAAGTTTCACAATTTGCAGTCTGTTTCCTGGATTTGAGGAGGAATTAAAGTTTTCATTCAAGTGCCCACCTGTGAATTATATCTGGGGTAAGATATGTTAAGTCCTTTAGACACAAACAGACCGCATAATTGATTATCCATGTTATGGCCAACTATTATTCACTCTGGTGTCTTGTAACAGAAACATCATGAGCTATGGAAACTGACATACTTAAGCTTGGATTCTGGCGCCATAACTTTGCTAGATGAAAAACTATGAATTAGGACAATATTAACAGTGACAACATTTCTTGGAATTTTATTATGTTTCAGGTATTACCGTCAGTATTTGACATGTGATTTTATAAAATCTTTACTATCATTTTACAAAGGAGGAAAAAAGGCCGGAGTAGTTAAGTAACTTGCCCAGGATAACATATCTGGTATACTAATACCTGCACCTCCTAAGGTTCATAGGAGGATTAAATGAGATGATTTCTACAAAACGTTCCTGGCATTTAGAAAGACTCCACAAATGTGAGCTTTTGAGTACACGGGCGTAGGGCCACAGGAGTAAATTAAGACCAATCTTAAATCATTCATTCCTTTATCATCTGTTTGCTGCATAGTATACTCTAATCTTAGATGGAATAGAGATAGAGAAAAAAAGATTCTTTCACTTGACTCTTCAGTATGATATTAGAAATTCTCTAACAAGTCAGCATGGATTCAGTGAAGAGTCCTCTAAAAATTAATTCCTAATGAGTAAAAACTGATGGAATCAGAAAGACAAAGATAATATTAGTTAATAGCATCAGTTACTATTTTATTCTTCATACGACAATAGACAAAATCTAATTATACTGTAGTATAAAAGAACCCAAGTTCAAGTTCTGTAATTAACTTATCAAATTATAACCATTTTGTGTCAATTTCCCACTAGTAAGGAGGAGATGATACTGACTATCCTACCTATTTCACAGGATTATTATAAAACTGGATGGTACTTTGAAAAACACAAAATGACCGATGGATGCAGTGCGCCCAGTGGAAATTATCAAATATTAAACTAAACACACAAAAGAAAATGGATAGAAGCTAATGAAAATACCTCAAGTTATTGCTTAAAACTCATTCTTTTGGGGAAAAAAAAATGAAAAAAGCTACATCAGTTCCTAATCTTAAGCACTCAGACAACTATCATTCCTATTCACTCATGTAAGTTATTTGGGGTGTGGAAGTGAGGAGGTTTAAGAAAGGTTGAGTATTTAAAGTAAAAGACAGAAACAAGATATCTAAAGGAAAATAAATTATGTGATAAAGGAAGGAAAGGAAAAGAAAATCTGTCTAGGTGAATTCTTTAGAGTTGACATTAGAAACTACAGAAGGAAGAAAAAGAACAAAGAAAGTTCCCTGGATCTCCATCCTACTCACCCCACTCCCACTTGTCTTCCAACACAGCAGTTCTGCCTTTGTTTATGTGACATTCTGCATAAATTTTTATTCTTTAACAGTTCCACCATTAAAATGTTAAACTACTGCTTTAAAGTAACAAGAGAAGGAAAATTGCATCTTTCTTTTCTAAACCATACATCTTTTTCACCACCTTCATATGTAGACTATAAATCTTAGTGCATAGAAGAAAAATTTTTCATTTTAGTATAATCTCTCTAATTTTGCATCTAATTTTTATTTTTTATTGCTAATGAACTTATTACATTAGTACAATTATTCATGTATTTTAAAAATTCACAAATACTACATAAAAATACTTTTATATACTCATAAAATAAATAAAATTATTACTTATGATTTTAAGCTGCTATTTAACTTTTGGGGTACACACAATTTCAAACCCAAAGATGTACTTACAGAAGGCTTAAACAGATTTCTGTCAGAAAGAAAGGCTTCTCGAAAAACTTTTATGATCATATTTAATTCCCGTAGATACTGCCTTTCTTCTGCAATTTCAGTTCTGACAAGGTCATAGTAGTTTAATTCACCTGAAGAACTAGGTTCATCATCACAGAGAGAAACCAAACCTATGTCATCCTGATCAAACATGTCCATTAAAACCTGGGAAATATAAATCAATAATGTATAAACTTATTTTCCTTTTATAAAGCAGCCTCAAAGTTCTTAGAATTAAAACATTATTAAACAATGAGATTTGCGTGTACTACAGGCTCATTTATATGAGAAAATTCAAAGTAAGAGAAATATGAAAGTTGAAGGGGTAAAATGTCCAAATAAAACTAGATATGGAAAAATTAAAAAAAAATACTTCTGGAAATAAGATAAATGTATAGTAAAATACAAATAAATATGTATATGTCTATTTACATGCATGGATATATACATATATGTGTATAACATATAAACAAACACATATATAATAGCAAAAAGGGCATACTTTTGGAGCCAAAATTCTGAGCAAAATCTCATCTCAACCACCTACTTCTGATTACAGGCAAGTTATTTACTCTTTTGAAAGTCACTCTTTATGCATAAAGTGTAATTGATGAAATAATTCAATGAGCTAAAGTACCTAAAAAACTACTAGTAAATCTGGCAAAGGAATCATTCAACATGATTTCTTGTCCTATTACAAAAATGTTGACTGAACCTGGGTATTATTAAAAGGAGAAAAATGAAGTAATACTATTACAGAAGTACAGGAAAGACAATCCTTAATCACTTAATCAAGTGATCAAAACGAGTATCACCAATAACAGGATGTATCAAAATTGTGTGCCATGTGAGGAAATGCAATGAAAGGAATATAAAATCTCTTCTCCACTATTCCTGCCAAATATCCATAACCTGAACCTAATTATGAGAAAACAGAAAAAAAAAAAAAACCTGAAGTGAGGGATATTTACAACAACTGTGTAGTCCTCAATAGTACAAAGATTGTAAAAGAGAAGAATAAGGAACTGCCCCAGATTGAAGGAGAAAAAAAGATACTGAACAACTAAATATAACACATGCTTCTGGACCAGATCATTTGCTATAAAGGACGTCACTGGGACAACTGGCAAAACTTGAATGGAGTCTGAAGGATTCCATGGTATAATGTATCAGTGTTAGTTTCCTAAATTTTCACTGTCATACTGTAGTGCAGGAGAATGTTTTTGTTTGTAGGGTACACTAAATGTGTTAACCACTTACTCTCAAGTAGTTCAGAGCACTGAGGAGTAATTTTTATTCTACTTGGAACTTTTCTAAAAGTTTGAGATAAAAACAAAGCAAAAATGTAATCATTGTTACAACTAAAACATAACCTACTAAATTGGAGAAGATATCTGCAAATCATATATCAGTAGAGAACCACTGGCACATGTCAGGTTCTGGGGGATGATTCACCCCTACAAGTGTGAATTAGGGATCTTCTCTGTGAACTGTTCCTGGCTTTCCCCACATACTTTCTCTACTATACCTTGGAGTTACTTGCACATTGTGCTGTAATTATTTGTTTTTACAGTATTTTTATTCCCCACTAAAATAAATTCCTTTTAGTACAGGAACTGCTGTCTTTTTAGTGCTATATCTTCAATGCTCAGGCCGAAGAGTTGCACATAACAGGTACACAAAAATGCTGACTTAAAAAAGGGGAAAGGGGGAGTATAAAGGAAAAAAAAGGGAAGAAAAATAAAACACTCAGTTTCTTCCCTCAGTAACTTCCAGCCAGGAAGGAAGAAACAACAAAAAGAATTATCAGACGGAAGTAACTTTGGCATTACAAAGTCTTTTTTGCTCTAACTGTGCTCCACTAAACCATTCTGTGAAACCAAAGTATGTTTTTCAAAATTACTTATTTTACATAAAAGTACTTGAATATTCTGTATATATTCTCTTTCTAAGAATATAAAAGCCAAACTACTTTCCTTTTTTGCTACAGGTAAAAGATTTGCGTTGGAGGGGGAGGACAGAGAGAAGCAATTCCTATCTTGTCATATGCTGAAAAATCTGGAAATACAGTTAGTTTGTAAGGCCAGCATTTTTCTGTCTTCCAACTCCAGGAAATATAAAAATTACTAAAATCATCTTATATTTTAAAAAGACAGACAGAAGTGACACAGTCATTATTATTCAAGTGTAATCACCATTTAATACTTACCTTATCTGCACACATGGACACTTTAATGTCCTGCTGAGATATTTCATAATGTCGGATATTGAAAACATAATTACCAGCCAATTTCAAAATATCAGCTGAGATATACTCTAATACAGCCACAATATATAGGGACACATGGTAGTCCACTTTGTACCCTAAAACTTCCTGTAGGAAAAATAAATAAGTTAATTCCCCAAAATGGCATTGTCAAGTATCAGTTAAACACTTAAAATTTTTTCTTTAACTTTCTTGCATATATAGAACTTTCTATAAATCAAATGTCTAGTACCACAGAATATAAAATGAACCATTAGTCCCAGTATCAGCATTTTTTTTAAAGTGACATTCAATCTAAAAATGTTAACTTTAACACCAAACAAGAGATCATGATACTAATATAGAAATCTTGGGCTGGACTTCATTGAAAATTTCCTAATACATTACCCCTGAAATCTTTTGACAAATATCTGCTATCTTCGAGGACTTTGCTTTAATTAAAATGTATCCACAAATTACTGAGCGGACAACGAACGTATGTGAAGGAGTGGTCCTTAAAATTGTTACCAAGGGCTTTCAATTCCATTGTACGCCAAGTATTTTCTGTAGACAACATATGGTCTCTAGTCTACGTTTCTAATATATATATAAATATCTGGATAAATACAGATTTAAAAGGAGTTCTGAATTCACAGTAACTTTTGACATACATTTTTTAATCAACAAAAGGTTGAGAATTAGTCCTCTATATAGGAATTAGAGATAGCAGTGGTCAGCAGATACCACAAAGAAGCATTATTACTTATCATTAACTATAAATATAATTTGAAAGGCAACATGATTTAAACAGAGTATATTTGCTTATATTATAGATAACTATTGAAAAATACATATGTGTATATATAAGTATATATGTGCAAGTTTCCATACTAACAACCAGGCTTAAAAATACTACATAAATACACCAATACTGTACACATTACTATTTGTTATAAAGAACTTGCTCAGCGTTTAATTTTCTTTTATTACCTTTAATGAAGGATGGATTTTGTCCACAGGCAGTAAAAGAGGATTCCTTCGTTTTCGTTTCTCTATGGCAGACTGGGCATCAGCAATAGCCCACTTATCAATTGGATGAGGAAAGGTCTTTTGAACTCGTTCCTATTCATAACAAAGCAGTATTGTTGCTAACAGAAGTGTTCATAAATAGTATACTCATACACAATTAAACTTTATCACCATCCTTATGCTAGGAGATAACAGTGACAAAAAATTCTGAGTTCTTTTAATAAATGATTATCTTTGTTAAAAAAGTCAACAGAATTACCAAGATTTTTCTACATAATTCCCATGGGTAAAGAAAAAGATTAAGCTTGAACAGACAGTCTTAAGTATAAGCATAATTTAGAAAGAAAAAGTAGTACTATTAGAAGAGAATAAAGCTAACATTAAATACTTTATCAGTGATTTCACAGTAAGGTTTTAGGGTTAAATTTATTTATCAAGCATAAATTAAGTCATTATTAACAACTATTCTGAGGTCACCCTCCTTTTGCTAATTAGAACTTCAAATATAAAGAATTTTAAAGAGAAGGGATAGCTGTACCTCCTAGAGATCAAAACGCTGGCAGAGCTCTTAATGGCTTAAGGAATATATCCCTTGGTGAAAACAGTTCAAGCCTTTTAAGTTACTGTTATGGTTCATTTAATCTTAAATTCAACCAGTGACTGGCATGAATGAGAACTAATGTTAAACAAATTAAACTCAAATATAGCAGGATTTCGTATTTTTAAAATTATATTCTTAATTTTAGCATATTTAATGTATACTTCTATATTTATTTAATGCCGAACTCTTACAACAGGGAAACAAATGCTTTAATTCTCATAGTCCCTGAAAATATTAACAGCTCAATTACTCCAAAATTTTCCTTTTTACTGCAATTTGCTATCTTCTTATATAAATAAACTTTAAAAGGAACATGTAAACAGCATAGTACAAAAGCAATTTTGGAAAGCTTTATGTATAGATATTTCTAAAAATCTAAAAATACTACCACGTAACCAAGCCAAAACAAATTCTGGCACTAATTCATACATCATTCTATGTGTGTGTGTATCAATGAGTAAATATTCTTAAGATATATACTTTGGTCCTATATTACTTATATATAGTAAAAAACAAGTATTATATGTACAATTCAGTGAGTTTTGAAATGCTTACATTTGTATAACCATCACCTTAAGATACAGATTATTTCTATCTCTTATCTCCACCCCTCCTATGCAGCCATCACATTAATTTCTGACACCATTAACTATAGCTAGTTTTGAACTTCAATATGTACTCCCTGGGGTCTGGCTTTTTTTGCTCTATGTGTTTGTGAATTGTAGCTATGTTACTATAGTTATCAGTAGTTCATTCTTTTACTTTATTACTAAGTAGCATTTTCATTTTATGTATCTACCACTGTTTGTTTAATCCATTTTATTTTTGATGGAAACTTGTCCTGTTTCCAATTTTTGGCTCTTATGATAAAAAATACTTGGATATTTGTGTGTAATCTCTTTTTGAGTCTCTTTTTGAATCTCATTTCTCCAAGGTTAAACCTAAGAGTAAGATTGTGGGTCATAGGCTAGATATATATTTAACTTTGTAAGA
The DNA here is from genome assembly GCA_004024925.1 of Scalopus aquaticus. Taxonomy (NCBI): domain Eukaryota; kingdom Metazoa; phylum Chordata; class Mammalia; order Eulipotyphla; family Talpidae; genus Scalopus; species Scalopus aquaticus. The sequence continues at coordinate 59,546 of PVIJ01002490.1, read as the reverse complement.
AGCTGCCGAACAATTCTCTAAAGTGGTTATACCATTTTTAGTCCCACTAGCAATGTATAAGAATCTAGTGGTTGTCCATCTCATCAACATTTGATATTATCAGTCTGATTTTATCCCTTTAATGAGGATAAAATGGTATCTCATTGTGGTTTAAATTTCTGTTTCTATGATGACTTCTGAACTTGACTGAACACCTTTTCATGTGTTTATTAGCCATTAGCAAATCTTACAAGGTGTCCAAGACTTTTACCCATTTGGCAAACCTTTTTATTATTTATTTTTACTAATTTTTAAAAATTATTTCTTTTCTTACATCATTGTTCATTTTGGTACAATATTTGATTTCTCCTCTCAGGTGTAGTCCCAGTAGTTCTCCCACCACCAAGTCACCCATCAGCCATCATCCTTGTGCTCTTCCCTCCCCTCTTTTGAACTCTCTCCCTCCCCTTCTCCTCCTTTATGGCTCAGATCTATGGTCTGCTTGCGAGTTTTGTCTTTTTCCTAACCCTTTGGTTTTCCTATGCTCCACTTACAAGTGAAACCATCTGGTATTTGTTTTTCTACTTCTGACTTGTTTCGGCTAGCATAATCCCTTCCAGCTCCATCCATGTTTCCACAAATGGCATGAGTTTATCTTTTTTGATCGCTGAGCAGTATTTTACTATGTATATATACCACATCTTTTTGATCCATTCATTTGGTTTGGTGCATTTAGGTTGCTTCCATATCTTAGCTATTGTAAACAGTGCTGCGATAAACATAGGAGTGCAGGTTTCCTTTCTAATCACTGTTTTTGTGTCCTTTGAGTAGATTCCTAGTAGTGGAATCACTGGATCATATGGTAGAACTGTTTTTAATGTTTTGAGGAAGCTCCACATAGCTTTTCCATAGTGGTTGGACAAGTTTGCATTCCCACCAGCAGTGTAAGAGGGTTTCTTTTTCTCCATATCCTCGCCAAAATTTGTTGTCAGGTTTCCTGTTTTTGCTTTTTTTTAAAAGTTTATTTATTTACGCATACAAGCTAGGGTGCAGGCCAGAGATGTGGGGCAGCAAGAGGGTTCATCAGAGACAAAGTGGGGAGCAAAACAGGCAGACTGACAGAAATACACTGCTGAGGGGAGCAGCGGGTGAAGCAGGAGAGGTCTGCCGTGTCATGTGGCAAGTGTCGAACTCGCGCCACCACTGCTGACAGCTCCACAGCACAGCGCTACCTGGGAGACCTGCTTTTTTTTTTTTTTTTTTTTTTTTGATATGGGCCATTCTCACTGCTGTGAGGTGGTATCTCATTATGATTTTGATTGCATATCCCTGATAATAAATGATGTTGAACATTTTTTTCATATGCCTGTTGGCCATTTGCATGTCTTCTTTAGAGAAATGTCTTTTTATTTAGTACTTCTGCCCATTTTTTGATTGGGTTGTTTGCTTTGTTTTTTATTGAGTTGTGTGAGTTCTTTGTGGATCTTCGATATTGTCCCTTCTCAGTTCTTTGGTGTGCAAATATTTTTTTGGTAGGATGTCTCTTTGTTTTGGTTACTGTCTCTTACTGTACAGAAGCTTTTTAGTTTGATATAGTCTCAGCTGTTTATCTTCTTCATTTTCCTTGCTTCCTCAAAAATGTTTCTGAGTGTTTTAACACCTATGTTTTCTCCTCTGTGTTTTACAGTTTCAGGTCATACATCCAAGTTTCTTATCCATTTTGAATATATTTTTGTGTATGGAGTAAGGTAGTAGTCTAGTTTCATTCTTTTACATGTGGTGGTCCAGTTTTCCTAGCATCTTTTACTGAAAAGGCTATCCTTGTTCCAGTCCATATTCTTTGCTCCTCTGTCATAGATTAGTTGGCCAGAAATGTGTGGTTTTATTTCTGGGCTTCAATTTGGTTCCATTGGCCTGTGTGTCTGTTTTTGTTCCAGTACCATATTCTTTTTTGTCAGGAGCGCTTTGGCTATTCGAGGTTTTTTTGTGATTCCGTATGAATTTCAGCAATATTTGTTCCATTTCTGTGAAGAATGCCATCGAGATTGTTATTTGGATTGCACTGAATCTGTAAATGGCTTTTGGTAAACAGTCATCTTGATGATATTAATTCTTCCGATGCATGAGGTCCATCAGCAGGGAATGTCTTTCCATTTCTTTGTGTCTTCTTTGATTTGTAAGAATGTTTAACATATTCTACATACAAAATTCATATGGAAAACATTTTCTCCTAGTCTGTGACTTACACCTTTTTAAGCATTTCCTCATCAGTGTTATTCTTTAAAACTTATTATATTTAGAGTCCTATATGAAGAAATTTGTTTTGCTTAATTCCAGTTTATAAACACATTTTCCTGTATTTTCTTCTGGAAACTTTATAGCTTCTGTTTCTATGTTTAAGACTGATCCATACACACAACACATGAATTCAATCGTTTTAGATACACCAATCATTTAGACTAATACAGATTTTGATACAAAAGTTAATTTGTACAGTGGTCCAGTGACTTTTTGAAATAACAAAATAATTTTTACCTCCACATCTTGAACACTCCTTGGTTGGGCCATACATAATTTATTAAGCAGCTGAAAAATCAGCTCTTCAATATAATAGAGTGACTCTTCATTAGCTGAGAGATTTGGATGTACTTGCTCCTGAACCTTAAAAAAAAAAAATTCCAGTTAAGGTACAGGCAAAATAACTCAATGAGTGAGTCAGATAATCTTATATATAATTAATAATATTTTATTACAATATTTATTCAAATACATACATAAAACACAAAAATATGAATGAGAAAAAATCTTGTATTTATTGGGGCCTATAAACTTTTATAATTCACAGAGCAGTGGTTCTTAAACATTTCTGAATGAAAATCATTTAAAAGTCACTGACCCCGGGCCTCCCTGGTGGCGCAGTGGTTGAGCGCTGCGCTGTGGAGCTGTTGGCAGCGAGTTCGATACCCAGCCGGGGAGAATCCCACATGGTGTGGCAGACCTCTCCTGCCTTGCCCGCTGCTCCCCTCAGCAGTATATTTCTGATCTGCCTGTTCTGCTCCCCACTCTGTCTCTGGTGAACCCTCTCACTGCCCCACGTCTCTGGCCTGTACCCCAGCTTGTATGTATAAATAGATAAATCTTAAAAAAAAAAAAGTCACTGACCCCACATCCTCCCTACAACCAATAAAAGCACATGCACATAAATATTCTGGACAATTTCAGAAGAATCATAGATAGCTGAAGTTAGCGAACTGATCTATTAGAAGTCTATGAACACCAGGTCATAAATGCCATCAAGAGGTGTTTGTGAATAATCATAGTACTTTACAAATTATTGAGCTGCTCTGTGAAGTAGGTGCTAGTGAGTTTTCTTTGACAATGACATATATTCATTATTGTATCCTAGTAGTTATGCTACGCTTTTGTTGGTTTTAAATTTCTTACAGTTAGAATCAATTTTTAGTGTCCGAAAAAATAATCCAGTGGGACTGGATATGAAGATTAAGATAAGGTCATGTAAATACTGTTGAAGAAATGATTGAAAGAATTCTCTAACTTTTCATGTGTTAGTATTAGAAGAATATTAGTGCCACTGACATAAAAAGTAACAACTATGAGTCTCACAGTTACTCTGAAAAACAATTATTAATTTAAAACTTCTATAAAGACAAAAACATGAAGTTATCCATTTCATCAAAATTCAGCATAAATTAGTCATCATCGCTCTTGCATTTTATAAATCCTTAAGATTTATAATGGATTTTCTTCTTTCATTCCTAATATTAATTATTTGTGTGGTTATTCTTTTTCTTGATTAGTCTCTCAAAGGTTTATCAACTTTATTAATCTGAAATTTTCAAGAACCAACTTTTTTAGCTTGGTTAATCCTATTTTGTTTTATACTTCATTTATTTCTGCTCCATCTTCATATTCTCCTTTTACTCAGTTCTTTTTTCTAACGTCTTGAGGTAGATCCTTAGCTCATCATTTTTCACTCTTTCTTCTTTTACAATATGTACATTTCCACAAAAAAACCCTTAAAATTTTGATATGAAACATTTTAACAGCCATCCAGTTCAAATAGCTTATCATATCCATTATAGTTTCTTCTCTGCAAATTTTGCCAGAAAATTGAAAAAGGAACAAAACAGATTTCCCAAGGTATTTTGAAGCTAGTCTTGACATAAAAAAAAAAAAAAGATAAAAATTATAGGTCTTTCACCCATGAACCTAGAAACAAGCCTACATAAGATGTAAGGTAACTAAATTCCATAATACATTTAAAAAACTATACATGACCAAGATGGGTTTATCACAGGAATGTAAGCTGGTTAATGTTGGAAAATCAGGCAAAGTAATTCACACGTTAACAGATTAAAAGAGAAAAACAACATAATCATATCAATTTATGTAGTAAAAAGTCTACAAAATTCAACATTCATTCATAACAAAATCTTTTGATAAATTCTTTAATTTGGTGAAGTATAGCTACAATTTGGTGAAGAATAGCTACAATAACTATAATCATAGTTAATGGTGAAACATTGGACGCTCTCCTTTTGAGATGAGGAAAAAGACAAGGTAACTACTTGCTATTATTTCTATTACACATTGTACTGGAGGTCAAGGTTAATGTAGCACAGCAAGAAAAAGAAATGGAAATATAAGAATTAAAAAAGAGACTCTCCCTGGTGGCCTACGGGTTAAGTCTCAGAGCTATTACCTTAATGGCCCACCACGACAGCCTGAGTTTGATCCCTAGCCCAGGAGCTGACCCTCATGGTGCAGCAGACCTCTTCTGGTTTGCCTGCTGCTCCCCTCAGCAGCGTATTTCAGTCAATCTGACTGTTCTGCTCCCCACTCTGTCTCTAATGAATCCTCTCTCTCACATACACACATTCCCCACACTCTGCCCTATACCCCATTTCTTCTATGCAAAAAAAAAAAACCACAAAAAAAATCTCTCTGCTTTAAAAATAAATAAAGTACAAGACCACTGGGGAGAAAATTATAATATGAATGAAATTTTAAATCAAAATAAATGCAACACAGTACCATTCATGAATTATCAGACTTAATATTATAAATATATCAATTCTCAAACTGATTCAAGTTAACAAAATCACAGTCAAAACTAAACAAGCTATTTCGCTGAAATTGACATAATTTCAAATTTTATAAGGAAATATAAAAGTCACAGTTTTAAAAAAGTGCATGTACTTGCTATTGGGATGTATTACAAAGCTACAGTAACTAAGAATGTGATATTCATATAATAGACATAGATGAATGGAAAAGATGAGAGAGTACAGAAACAAGTCTATACACATATGGATGCCTGACTTACAACAAAGGTAGCACTATAGAGCTTGGGGGAGGTAATCACAGGAAGGGAGGAGAAGTGGGTAAATAGTGCGAACAATTGTATACCCAACAGGAAAAAAAAACGAAAATCCCGATTCACACTTAACACAAAAATCAATCTCCTCATTGGAGTTTAGACCTAATAAAGTTCTGATAATATCACATAAGAATATTTTCATGACCAAAATATAAGGAAGAATTTCTTAAACAGGACACAAAAATTACCATCCATAAAGTAAAGAACTGATAAAGAAAAAATACAACCTATAAGGGAGAGGATTGACTGACTGCTACATTAAAATTTTAAATTTATGTTCATCAAATGACATGTTTAACAATACAGAGTTGGAGAAGATCTATGTAACCCATAAAGGGTTCATATCCAGAATGTACAATGAACTTCTAAAAATTCAATAGGTAAAAAATTACTTTAAGCAGTACTTCACAAAAGAAGAAATGCAAATGGACAATAGTAATAAGATGCTCTAGGCTTTTAGTAGTCAGAGAAATGCAAACTAAACCAGAATGAAAATTATTACCTATTTACCAGGCAGCAAAATTGAAAAGTCTGATAATACCAAGTGCTGGTTATTATGAAGAACAATGATAACTATAAATGGTAAAATGACACTTTAGAAAACGTTGATTACCTACTAAAGTTCAGGATCTATATGCCCTAAAATTCACCAATTCCCAATTCTGCTACTGGATATACATACAGTTCACCCTTGCACAATGCAGGCTTAGAGGCACTGACTACCCCCTGTACATGAAAATCTGCATACAACTTTGACTCGCCAAAACCTTAACTACTAATAGCCTGCTATTCTCCAGAAGCTTTATTGATAATCAAAGCTGTCCACCTGGCACATATTTTGCATGTTATCTGTACTATATACTATATTTTTATAGTAAGTAAGCTAGAGAAAACGTTATAAGAAAGCCATAGGAAGAGATACATTTATATTACCATATTCATTGATAAAATTTATGTAGTCTATCAGCTACTACATCAATAGTATCTGTGGTACATATTAAGTAATTCCTCCTCTTCTTATAACGCCATGACTTTTTTCTGTTTCTTGGGAGCACTTCCCAAGCATCACTAGTGACACCTGATATGGGTTCCATGGTGTTATTCAAGACTTACAGTATATTAAACACGATGAAAAATACATGAGAACCATAAGACATGACTTTTTATTGCAATATTCCTATTTACTGGAGAAACTGCTCAAATGGAGGTGATTTGCATCACATGGCAATTTAAACCAATACAACACTTGAGCTCACCAAAACAGCAACAGAAGGTGGCTATGAGTTATTATAGAGTAGTACAATGGACACTACAGTTAGCTTTATGTAGTTATGACTTAATCCTGCCTCTTTACATTTTTTGACTGTCTCTGGCACAATGTATGGTGTGTTCATATCTGTGTGCATAAGTTTTAATAAACTAAGTTTTTATAATAGATTTTATATGTTTTATGGTAAAAAATAATAAAACTATTATCTACATGTATTTTTTACACTCATGACATACCTCTTTCTTATTTTTTTGATATTTATAGGGTACATGGTTCATGTGTAAATTTTTTCAAATTGTCACAAATCTCAAAGAAAATTTTCCAATATATTTATTGAAAAAAAAACATATGTAAATGGGCCTGTGCAGTTCAAACCTGTGTTGTTTAAGGGTCAACTGTACCTCCTTTAGAGCTATGAAGCCAAATATATTAAATATGAGCCACATGTTGCTACTGGGGGCACCTAAAATGTGGCTCCACGGAATTGAGATGGGCTATAGGTCTAAAATACATACTCAAATTTCAAAGATTTAGTATAAACAAAATTAAGGAGCTCAGTAATATCTATGTTGATTTCATGAAATTATTAGATTTGTTGGATCAACAACGACCAGTCAAATTAATCTATTTCTTACTTTTCAACATGACTAAGAGAAAATTTTAAATTATACATATGAACTATATTTTTATTGGACAGCACTGCTCTGGAAAATAAGCGCACACACAATTACCGGAAGGCATGTACAAGAAAGCTTATAAGTAACTATTAGTAATACCCTCAAACTAGAAAGAGACTCAAATGTCTATCTAGAGTGAAATAAACTGAGACATAGTCATATAGTAGAACATATAGGGAGCAAAAAACAGAAACAAAAATAGGCACCTATGGTTACATAAAATCTTCAAAGTAATGTTGGGAGAAAGAAACCAAATAAAAAGAATACATATGATGGGATTCCATTAACAAAGTTCAAGATCACACAGATTTAAACTGTAGTGTTTAGGAACACATCTTAGATGGTAAAACTATAAAGAAAACTAAGGCAGTGATTACCATAAAATGGTTGCCTTTGGAGAGTTCTACTGAAAAAAAGTGCTCAAAATGTGCTGTTTTCTAAACTGGGTAATGGTTAAGTAGGTATTCCTTAAATTGTATATTTATGTTTTATGCATTTTCTGATTATATATGACATTTGACCATAACTAAGGTTTTAAAATGTAGAGAATCATCTAGCAAACAGAAAATAAGCAAAATTATCAACAAAATAAGTCAAAAGGGTCCTCCTAGTGCCCAACTCAATGAAGGAAATTGAAATGTCAGAAGGTTGAACACAAAGAGGCTATCCTACAAGCTTAGGGCAGAAGAAGAAAATGGTCCATATACAAAGACGATGACATTGGACAATTTCAGACTTCAATAATACTAAAAGCTAGAAGGCAATGATTTCCAACCTAGAATAGATCCTAATAAACTAGTAATCTTAAATGTCATGGTAAAAGGAAGAGAGACATTAACAAGGTCAAAACTTTAATCTCTCATGCATCCTTTCTTATTAAAGCTTCTTATAATAAAGCAATAAATCAAGAAACAGAAAAATAGGAGAATAGGAAGTAAAGGAACCAATAGAGATGGTAGGTTAAGGGGGGGGGGGGGAAAGCCCAGGATTGAAGTAAAGGGAAATGAAAAGATGGGAGTCACATAACAGGTATGAAGGTCACCAGTGCAGAGCAGATCATAAGGCTTTGGGAGAAACTATCTCAAGAAAATGAAACTGAAAGAGTATCTGGCAGATGTCCAAATCTTGAGAGACAACTGGTAGACAGCTTGAGCTTGAATCAGTACATAGAAAACTACACAAACAACAAAAAAAGACAATTATTAATGTCAGTAAAAGCAAAAGGTTAAGTATGAAAAAGAAAAAATTAACTATAAACAGCATTTATAGTCATAAAAATGTAAATTCTTAATACTGATCCAGCCAAAACTAAGGTATAACCATAAGTTTAAGGAAAAGCTAAAAGGACATATGTATGGTAAAGTGTGTGTGGTTAGATGGGAGAAGGTTTATGTGTATTAAAGAAAATAAAATCTTTACCTTCATGGTAGGAATCAACAGATAATGCCAAAAAATAGGAAAATCACGAAGTAGCAACATAAGCACGTTTTGTTCCTTAGCAAGAATATTGAAACAAATCTCTTTGAAAAATCAAAAGTGATTTCTAGTAGAATGGATGTGAATAGGGAGGAAGTATTACCATTGTTCATAAAAAGTCTTACATGGTCAATTATCTTTATTTGCATGGATACTTTCAGTAAAATACAAACTATAAAGAAACATGATTTGAAGAGGAAAAGTGAAAGGACACATTAAACTGGAGACAGAGACAGTAAAGACTACTTTTAGAAGAGTGGGTAAGAAGAGTTTAAGTAAGGTAGTTAGAAATTCATAGGACAAAGGGCCTCCCTGGTGGCCTAAGGGTTAAGTCTTAGCACTATCACCACTAGGCCTGAGTTCAATCACCAGCCAGGGAGCTAACCCACATATGGCCAGTAGACCTCTCCTGTCTCACCTGCTGCTCTCCTCACTAGTGTATTTCAGTAGATCTGCCTGTTCTGCTTCCCACTCTGTCTCTAATGAATCTTCTCACCCCTGCACCTCTGGCCTGCACCCCAGTTCTTCTACAAAATAAACAGAAATTCACGGGATGAACATCCAAAGGGGGAGTCTTTAGAATATATACTTTGTATAACTTCAAAACAGATTTTGGAGAAACAAGTACCTCTTCTTATATCCTGGACTTCTTTGATATAACAAGAGGAAATTAGTTACCTCTTATCATATTTTCCTATTAGATCAATAAAATAAAATAAACCTTTTTTTTAAATATAAATATGTATATTGGAAATACAGTAAGAGTGCATAGGCTGTTACTACCTCTTCCAGAAAAGCAAGGGCCCTACTAAGTGAAAATGACTGTGCATGAGAATTAAGATGTCTAACTATAATAGGATGGATTTTTATCTATGATTATGAATTTAGCAAATAACCTACAAAGCAATTTTAACAATTAAGCATCAATTTCACTTATGCCAAAATGGCTAATGTAATTGCAAATATAAAAGTCATAAAAACAAATGTATAATGTTAAAATCCCACATATACATACTAATAGGCCATCAAGATGACAATGAAAGACTACCCTACTTTGCAATTCCGTATTTACTATCTCAGCACCCTATGACAGAGTAAACATAGAATTACCACATCAGAACAAACTCACCTATTATATTTTTCTGAAAGACTAGTCAGAAAAAGAGCAATTAAAATAATTTTCAGTCTTTAACACTAGATTAACAAGTCAGACCTGTATTTTAGTTACACCATATATTTAAACTGCCAGGAGGTATTTTCTTACCCACACACAGTAAACAGAATAATCATAATACTACAGATCCACGTAGACATATATAAAAGCGTTAAACTTTCATTTTTTTCTGGTAAACACTAGATTTAATGAGCTTCAAAAATATTATTTCCTGATTTATAATTTCAGTTTTGCATACTGTTTATGTGCATAATCACATAAAAAAATCTTGCTAGTGCATTCTGTTCAATCACTACAATTTGAGTTTCTGGGCCAATGTAGAAATAAATACCTTTGGCTACACAATGACATTTATTTATGCCAAATTCTTCATTTCACTGTCAAGACTTTTACAAGGATGCAAATGTCTTAACATCAATTTAGAATACTGGAAGGTTATTTTGATATGAAGGAGTTAAAATTCAATTTAAAAAGTAAAGACAATAAATTTCCTTCTAAAGATACACACTAAAAACCATAAAGTATTACTGATAGAAATGTGAAAATTCAAGTAAACAAAGATAAACTTTATGGGTTGGAAGACTCCATATTATGAAGATGTCAATTCCTCTCAAATGATTTATGGATTCAACACAATCCCAATCAAAATTTTAGATTTTTTTGTACAAATTGATATGCTGATTTTTAAAATTCTTATGAAAATAGAAAGGTCCTAGAATAATCAAAATAGCTCTGAAAAAAAAGTTGGAAGGCTAAAAACTACCTGATTTCAAGAATATTTTTAAAGGTAAAATAATTGAAAGTGTGGTACTGATGTAAGATAAGCAAAAAAATCAATAAAACAGAATAGGAAAACCTAAGAACCACATATACACACATGATTTGTGAGAAAGGTGCAAAGGCCTTTAGCAAAGAGAGCTTTTTCAACAAATCATGGAATAACCAGATTTCCATATGCAAAAAGCCAAACATGATATAAAATGTTACCTCATCATATATAAAAAATTAACTCAAATGAATCATGGACCAAAATGTACAGCCTGGAACTATAAAACTTCTAGAAGAAAAAAACCAGCAGAAAAATTTTGTGAATTAGGGTTAACCAAAGACTTCTTAGATATAACACTAAACACAGTCTCTAAAAAAAGCAAATGGATAAATTATACAATGAAAAACAGTATGGAGATGTTCCAAGATATTAAAAATGGATTGACCATATGATCCAGCAATTCCACTCCTAGGTATCTACCTGAAGAATGTAAAAGCACTATTTTAAAAGGATATATGCACTCCTATGTTCACTGAACACTGTTTATAATAGCCAAGCTATAGAAAGATCCCAAGTGCCCAAAGGCAGATAAGTGGATTAGGAAGATGTGGTATATACACACAATGGAATACTACTTCACTATCAAAAAAGATAAACCTTTCCCATTTTCAATAACATGGATGGAACTGGAGGGGATTATGCTAAGCAAAATAAGTCAAAAGGAGAAAGACAAATACCAGGTGGTGTCTCTTTTATATAGAATATAGAGAAACAAACCAAAATAGTCAGATAAAACCAAACTAATAACCACCCTAGAAATCTGATTATAGAATTAAGGAGGCCAGAGGGAGAGGAGAAAAGAAAGATTCAAGTAGGAAGAGAGCACATATCATTATGGTTTACGGGTGTCTTGGCAGTGGGTATGGTGTGGAAACAAAACTTGGAAGGGCTATACATCAATGTTACTTTTTTTTAAAAGTTAAACTTTTGCTCTTCAAAAGATAATGCTTTAGACTGGAAGAAAATCTTCGTAGTCTATGTATTTTACAAAAGGATCTGTATTCAAACATATAAAGAAACTCAAAACTCAACAGACAACTCAACAAAAATGGCCACTTTTCCAAAGATACTCAGATGGCAAATAAAAACACGAAAGATAGTCAATAGCATTAATCATTAGGGAAATGCAAATTAAAAAGACAAGATGCCAGTATGCACCTATTAGAAATGCTAAAATTAAATACTAAGTGTTGATACAAAGAACTAGAACTCCCACATGTTGCTGGCTGAAACATAAAGCTGTACAGTGATTTGAATGGAAAAGAGTTTAATAGTTATTTTAAAAGTTTAGCATACACCTACTATCTGTCCAGTCCTCTATGGTAATTACCCAAGGGAACAATATATGTCCATATGAAGACTTGTACACAAATGTTCACAACAGCTTTTACTTGTAATAATCAAGATCTGAAAAACCAAATGTAAATCAAAGGTAAATGTATAAAAAGTGATACATCCACACAGTGGAATACTACTGAGTAATAAAAAGAATTGAATTACTGCTATATGCAAAAACATATATGAACTGCAAAATAATTATCCTGAGTGACAGGTGCCAGACCAAAAAAGAGAGTGTATACCATGTGATTTCATTACTACAAAACCTAAAAAAGATAGTCTACAATGATGGAAAGTGTATCAGTGATTGCTTGGAGATGGGGAATGGGGAGGGAATATAGAGTCAAGAGGAAATTCATGGGGCTGAAGGATATACTTGTATTTATTGTGATGGCTTCACCAATGTATGCATACATAAAACTTATTGAACCATACACTTCAAATATGTATAGTTTATTATACATCTTTTATATTCAAAGTAAAAAAAGTTAAAATGTAATATTCTAATCTGATTCTGATCAGTTCTAATCAATCAATTCTATTCAATTCTAATCTAATTCTGATCATGATCAGTATGTATAGTTAAGAATCAAACCAGGGGGCCTCCCTGGTGGCCTAGGGATTAAGTCTCAGCCCCATCATGGAGATGGCCCACCTCTCTGGCCTGAGTTCAATCCCAATCCCTGGCCAGGGAGCTAACCCACATATGGCACAGCAGACCTCTCCTGTCTCGCCGGCTGCTCCCCTTAGCAGTGCATTTCACTAGATCTGCCTGTTCTGCTTCCCACACTGTTTCTGGTGAATCCTCTGACCCCCCACCCCTACCCCCACCCCCCACACCTCTGGCCTACACCCCGGTTCTCCTACACAAAATAAGTAAAAATCCTTAAAAAAAAAAAAAAAGAAAGAAACCAGAGTTATACACTATAAACTCATAAGGTCAAAAATCATCTCTTGTATTTTTTGTTTCCTCCTATTTTTCTATTCCTTTATTCCTAACATACATGTAATCTAATGCCAGTAAAGAAATCACTCGGTAAATACTTGAATAAATTCACCACAGCAGACAGTTCTTGGTCTTGCTGAAATCTGGAGATTGGAGAAAATTAAGAACTGCATAAAATTTGTTTTTATTTCACTGGACATATACCTGAAGACTTGGTTATCCCATATGGTATTACAAATAAGGCGATTCCCACTCTTAATGTTCCTCTATTCCTACTTTCTATTAATATTAACTTCTCCCTTATTAATTAGGTGCTTTCTTGACAGATTTTCAATGTGGGTTTATTTAAAATCAGAAAGTCAGGTCATCTTATTCTATTTAGCTTAATATTAACTGAGGGTTGGCCATAAAATATTGAAATCATACAGGAATTATTAACTGAAGCTAAGATTTTTGTCATGAAATTTTCCTTGATTGGAATGAAATGGCATATGATCTGTAAGTACTTTTCCAATCAACCACACCAACTAGCCTGCACATGCACGAAAGCACAGGCTAGCAATGGTTTCCCAGTTATTCTAACGGCACGGCATTTGGCAGTTACAATGCTGTTAGCTTATATCTCATCACATATATTAGTAAAATGTTATTTAAAATGATATGAAACTTAAAACTATACACATTTGTGAGGGGGAAAAAAAAAACAAAGAGTATAAACTGTTTTCCCTGTAAACCTATTTCTTATTCACTTATTTTACAATCTTCTAGTAATCACCAGCAAGTAAAATGTAGCAGGCACCACAAGAAAAACTTAAGTGAGAAAAATAAAATTGGAAAACAACTGGCTTTCTTCCCTGTGACCTGAGGAAAAAAATCACTGTTACTGTGTATGTCCTATTTAAATGTTAAGACTCTTGGGGCCAAATACTCACATCCTTTAGTAAACGGGGATATCTTGTTTATTGTACTTTACTTTATTGTGCTTCACAAATACTATATTTTTACAAATTGAAGATTTGTGGCAGCCCTACATTGAGCAACTCTACTGGTGTCATTTTTCCAACAACTGAGATGATGGTTAAACATTTTTGAGCAATAAAGTACTTTTTTTTTTAAAGATTTATTTACGCATACAAGAGCTGGAGTGCAGGCCAGAAGTGTGAGGGGTGAGAAGATTCACCAGAGACAGAGTGGGGAGCAGAACAGGCAGACTGACTGAAATATACTGCTGAGGGGGGCAGCAGGCGAGGCAGGAGAGGTCTGCCACACCATGTCGGAATCTCCCTGGCCGGGTATCAAACTTGTGCTGCAGTGGCTCTGGATAGCTTCATAGGCTGAGATTTAACTCCTGCGCTACCAGGGAAGCCTAAAGTATTTTTTAATGAAGGTGTGTGTGTGTGTTTTTTTTAATGCCTTCTATAAAAAAGTGTAATGCTATTACACACTTTATAGACTACAGTATACTGTAAATATAACTTTCATAATGCCCTGGGAAATCAAAATATTCATGTGACTCATTTTATTTGATACTTGCTTTAATGTGGTAGTCTGGAACTTCCAGGTATGTATGACTATGAAAACGACCATATGCACTCTTTTTTAAAGATCTGACTGACAAGGTACCTGCACTTAAGGAGTAAAGCAGGTTTTCCTTTCCTACTTCTCTCCTTTCACAACTGCTCTCCTCCCACTTAACCTTAAAGGAGAAAGACAGATCTCTTATCCCATATCTCACTGTGGAGTATTGGTTTGAGGTATAATTAAAAAATTTAATTCTAGGACACTAAACAAAGAGACAATCATAAATATTTTTCATCCTGTGACCTATAGCAAAAAAAAAAAAAAAAATTCCTACTGAGGGGAAAATTCATGAGACCAGAGAAAAAGAATTTTAAGAAATGCTAACAGCAACATTATCTTAATTTTTTCAGGAGAAAAAACTCAATACAAGTTTTCATATCTATCTTTCTATCTTACAATTAGAATTCAGAAGATGGTTAGCATATGGCATGTATTAACACATTCATCTGAATTAAAAAATTAAATCAGACTCTGTCTGAAGAAGACAAATATGATTAGGCTAGTTGGGCTGACAATTAAAACTGTCCTTACCAATTAGATTATGTGGTGGATATTTTCCACAAAATAAATGAGCGGTAAGGAGAATTCTAAGGTGGCTCCCAAGAGTCCTTCCACTTGGTGTATTTGCCCTATTCTTCTACCTTTGAGTAAAAGCAGGGCCTGTGACTCTGACAGGGTATCACTCCTGGGATGAGGTTACCATATAGAGCAAAGGGGACTAAAGCCCTGAATCAGTTGACCTTGAGTTGATCAAAAAGGCCTACGTATGCCTGGCTTAAATCAAGTGTGTCCTTTAAAAGGGGGCCTCCCTGGTGGCGCAGCGGTTAAGCACTGCGCTGTGGAGCTGTCAGCAGCTGCGACAAGAGTTCAACGCCTGGCTGGGGAGATTTCCACATGGCGTGGCAGACCTCTCCTGCCTCACCCGCTGTTCCCCTCAGCAGTGTACTTCTGTCAATCTGCCTGTTCTGCTCCCCACTCTGTCTCTAGTGAACCTTCTTGCCACCCCACACCTCTGGTCTGTACTCCAGCTTGCATGCATAAATAAATCTTTAAAAAAAAAAAAAGAGGGTCTGGAGTATGAGACAAGAAATAACAACAGTATATATTCCTCCCTGAAGAACAGGAAGGGTCATAAAATCTAGATAAGAACAGTGGCAGGCTCTAGTTGCTAAGGGGCTCAGATATGGAACTGCAAGAAAATGATTCTGTCAATAACCACCTGAGCTTAGAAGAGGAATCCAAGTCTCAGATGAGATGGCAGTCTCAGTCATAACCTTGACTACAACCTTGTAAGACCCTAAGCAGAGAAGTCAATTGTGTTTGCCCTTTTAGCTTACAGAAATGGGGAGATAAGCAATGTGTGTTTTATTAAGCCACTCAGTTTTTGATCAATTGTTGGGCAAAAACATAAAGCTAATAAAATGAGCTAGACATGCAGCTCCAAAGACTCTGAAAATATATTTAAAGAATGTGATGAGGCAAAATACATTTTATCAGTAAACATTGTCATGGTTAAGATGTACTGAAGTTAATGTTGTTTTAAATCTTTTCTGGATATATTGGCCTAAACAAAGTACCTAAGTACAAAATACCTAAGTAAAAAAGTAACAGTTATAATTATTAGCTATTTGACAAGTCCTGAAAAAGGGAGAAAATGAAAGTGACAATAAAGACCAGGTAACAAATCATTTTTCAAATCAGTCTCCAACTTTTTGCTTTGAACAAAACCGAATGTGAACCTACCTAATGTGCTGGTTGACTTATTATGACAGTTTTTTTGACAGATGACTACAAAATTTTTGGTATATAACTTGAAGAAAGTTTTAAAAATGAGTTTGATTGCTTTGAATTTTTCCAGAGTTTTCAGGGCTTACATCTACAGAAGTGAAAAGGAATAGGACTGATGCTGAACTCTGATTTATTCCAGCAAGATCTTGCCTCATTCTAGCAATAAGTAATATTTACCCATGAAACATGAATTTATTTAAAAATCATACAGTTACAAACATGTCACTGAATAATACATATTCAATAAAGCTTTATGATTTTTTTCAAAGTTTATATTCTTTTGATCAACTATATTCTACTAACTCAAGAGGAAAGGTTTTAAAGCTTTATGATTACAGGAGGAATTTTTAGAAATTTCATATACAGGGCCTCTCTGGTGGTGCAACGGGTTAAGTCTCAGCACTATGAAGCTATCCGCAGCCACTGTAGCATTAGTTTGATCCCCGGGTAGGGAGCTTCCCACATGGTATAGCAGACCTCTCCTGACTCGCCCGCTGCTCCCCTCAGCAGTGTATTTCACTCAATCTGACTGTTCTGCTCTCCATTCTGTCGCTGGTGAATCCTCTCACCACCTCACACCTCTGGCCTATATCCCAGCTCTTGTATGCATAAATAAATAAATTTTCAAAAAAAAAATAAATTTCATAGTTTTCTTTATTGCTACAAAGAAGTATAAATACAAAGATAAAAAAAAATTTAAATACAAAAATATTATATATTAGAATATAATGATGTGAGAGAAGTGGAATGAAAATTTCACAAAAAAAAAATAAAATCTCCCACTGCAAATAAAGCATTTTGCTGTGTTATTTTATTTATTTATTTAAAGATTTATTTATTTCTGCATACAAGCTGGGGTGCAGGCCAGAGGTGTGGGGCAGCGAGAGGATTCACTAGAGACAGAGTGGGGAGCAGAACAGGCAGATCTACTGAAATACACTGCTGAGGGGAGCAGCAGGCAAGGCCTGCTGCACCATGTGGGAGTCTCCCCTGCTGGGCATCAAATTTGCACTGCAGCTGGCAGCTGTCCACAGCTCCACAGCACTGCCCTTAATCCGTTGTGGCACCAGGGAGGCCTGGTGTTATTGTATAAGAAAGAATGATGAATTATCAAATTGTTGTATATTTCATTGGATACATTTAAAAAACTGGTGGAGCTGTTTTTAAAACATCAATATCTAGAACATACAGAAAATTAAATCCTTTGCAATTATATGAACTTAAGATGAGCTTTTGAAGATGTCAACATAGGGCCTCCCCAGTGGCACAAGTGGTTAAGTCTCAGCACTATGAAGCTATCCGCAGCCACTGAAGCAGGAGTTCGAACCCCAGCCAGGGAGCTTCCCAATGGCACAACAGACCTCTCCTGTCTCACCCACTCCTCCCCTCAGCAGCGTATTTCAGCAGATCTGCCTGTTCTGCTCCCCACTCTGTCTCTGGTGAGTCCTCTCACTCCCTCCCCCCCCCCAGACCTCTGGCCTACACCCCAGCTCTTGTATGATAAATAAATCTTTTTTTTTTTTTTTAAGATGTCAACCTAACAATGTGCAAAATTTTCAAAATTCCTTAGAGGATACCCAGCAAAAGTTGGAAAGTTCCTAGATTAGGAGAAAAAGTCAACAAGACTCAGTGTTGATCAAACGTGATCCTGATTTGACAATGTAGGAAAGGATGGTGACTAGGTATCTGGCTTGAAAAGTGACTATATCATTTACACTGGAGATGTTGGTTTATGGAAAATGGTAATAAACTTGGAATGGGTCATGCTGTAAATATCCTGTAAAGAAAGTACATAAAGCAGAGAATGTAGCAGTTTTGGATAGACTATGGGAGCAGGCTCCTAGAGGAGATGTTTGTGTGAATACTTAAATGTAGTGAAAAAGGTCAGTCATCAATGTTTTCATCTGAGGGAAGGTTGTTCTAAGCAGAAGAAACCTGCAACTACAACACATCAATGTGTCATAGGTACACGGTAGCCAGCAAGGGCAGAAACAGAGCAAAAAAGGGAGAACAGTAAATGAGGTCAGAGGTAAAGGAGCAGGGAAGGGGGGCAGCACCAGACCGCAGTGGGCCTAGTCACTCAGAAGACAGAATGACAGAATCTCACTATCACTACTGTGTTGACAAAAGACTCAACAGGACAAAGATAGAAGAGAGGAGACTAATTAAGAGACTATTGTAATATCCCAAGAGACTTGTAATGCTGACTTGGTCCCAGGTAGTAAAAGTGCTGAAGAGTAAGAAATGGTGATTGAATATAGGTATAGTTTAAAGTAGAGCTAAAATGATTTGCTCACAGATTTGACATGGGTTATGAACAAAAGACAGAATTCAAATTAACTCAAGATTTTTATTCTGAGCAACTATCTGAACAGAGTAGTTATTTACTACTATGGAAAATACTACCAAAGGAGCAACTTCTCAAGGGAAGAGGAGGAACATAATGTTGGCTGAGATGCTTATCACATACCTATGTAGAGATATCAAAACGTTGGATAATCAAGCTCAGGATAGAGGTCTGAGCAGAAATATAACTTTGGAAATCATCAGATACAATTATGTGAAGTAATGAGGCTAGGTGGGATATCCAAGAAAGTGACGGTAAATTGAAATATAAACCCAAATACTCTGGGGTAGTCAGGATGATGTAGTCAAGGTCATAAGGAGGAATACACAAAGGAAAAACCTAGAACGTCTAGTCAGTGAGGGGAAAAAACAGCAGTTTGGTGTGCTGGAAACCAAATGAAGAATGTAGTTCAATAAGGAACAAGAGATCAACTGTCATATGCTGCTAATGGGTCCACTGAGAAAAAAATTACAAAGTGTTATGTAAGAGGATGCTTGAGTTTACAAAATGATGTAGTGAAGAAAACTGGGGTACTGAAAACTATAACTGGAAGAGACAACACTAGCACTATTATATACATCTTGATGCTCTTTTCAGAGTGTTGTTTCGTCTCTACACATTAAAATGTGAACTGTGTAATACTTCATATATTCAAAAGCTTTCTACTTACTATCATGTGTTATGTAAAAGAAGAAAATTTTAGGTTGTTAATTTTTAACATGACTACATGAGATAATGCTAAATCCATTAGTTCCATTAAATTCCTTCCTGATTCAAATATGCAGGCTACTAGAGGATATAATCAAACTTTGTTCCCTTGAAAGAGAGGTCACAGTTAATACAAAAGACATATGCATGATTTATGTCAAGTGTAACACAGGTAATGCTTTGGATGCTCAGCATAGAACACTTTAATGCAATATTATTGCTCTAAATATACCATACCAAAATTAAACTGAAAAGAGAAGACTATTAAATCATGGCTGACAGGGAGCTAAATGCAGCAAGTTAAAATGCATTCCTAATGCTCATCCATTTCTGACTGAACCCCTTGAGTCAGTTTGGGTCATTATTAGTTTGGAACAATTCCAAATGACTCCCTATAGTTTTACTGCTCAGCTGCTATTCAGTGGCATTAGAAAATTCAGACTAGACTCCATGTCACAAAAATGATAGGATCTCTTATTTGCTTCTAGTTTAGAGTTGTAGTGATCTTTCAAAGAAGCAATTTTGATTAATTTAATCTAATTACTTTGTTATCTAAGTAACCCTATAGGACTTCCTATTATCAAGTAGAGATGTCAATCTGGTCAACCTATAGTCTCCCAACTAGCTAGTCTTACCTTCCTTTAAAGGACCTTTCTTGGTCCTTTAAAACAAGTCACATTCCTAGTTTTGCCTTGACTTCAAATCCTTTCTCCACCTTTCTTTATTTTGTTAATCTTACTGATTTTTCGGACAATTGTTCACATCAACATTGTCTGTCTCTCTCAGGCTTCTCAGTCACAGCCATTTAGAATGGAAGCTTTATGAGACCAGGGACCTTGCTACAATCTCAGTATGAAGACTAAAGTTGACACTCAGAAGATATTCAATAAATATGTAAAAATATTCCCTAGAACGCAACACAAATGTTACTTCAGTGAAGAAGCCTTGACCTTCATACGTCAGTGACACCAATTTTATTTTCTTAAAGCACCATATACTTTTCTTCTGAGCACCAGGAAAGATCCAATGCAGTCTTCTAAAACAACTCTAATGGATACAAAGGCAGAAATGCTAGGATCTTTCAGACTTCACAAAAGCATTTTTGAATAAAAAACTTCCAATCTCCTTTCCTTGCTATTATCTGCTATTAATTAACTCAGACATTCTCTCACATCTCCTACATCTTAAATATTAAAGAGCAAACTGTAATGACTGAGGTGGGGAATCAATATTTAACCTGAAACAAGTTAAACTGCAGAACAAAGTAATTTACCCAATTCTTTCTACCTCTCTATGACATTTGTAACTATGGATAATGACACAACCCACATTTTCTATTCCACAGTTAGCCTGGTAGAGAATACCTTACAGAAAAGACACAAACAAGGAAAATATCAGGGACTTAAAAACCTCATAAAATGATTTTAAGGCATGTTTCCATATACAGAATGCTTAAACTGTTTCTCTGAATACGTAATCAAATAGCACATGCATAAAGTACCAAAGGCATTTCAAAGACACAGGTAACAGGCAAAATTTACAAGTATAGATCACACTCATTTCATTCCCTTCTCCTCCTTCCCCCATCTGTACCCCAACACACACACACACACCATTAATATAACTTCAGTGTTCTTCAGGAGTAGTGATGAAGGCATTTGAGTTTCTGGCTCTTTTAGAGAAGATACATAATTTAATAGTAATGTTAACGAGCCATGTATTATCTATTAGTGGTATGTGATTTTGCTCTGCTTTGCTCTTTATAGCTCTGTATGTTTTTAAATGCTATAGGTGAAGTACTGTTTTAAAAGTACTTTTTTAAATACTTTTTTAAAAGAAAAAACAAAAAGTTAAGAACTGGGGTGTAGGCCCGAGGTGAGGGAATTCACCAGACAGAGTGGGGAGCAGAACAGGCAGATCAACTGAAATACAGCGGCAGAGACAGGAGAGGTCTGCTGCGCCTTATGTGGGTTAGCTTCTTGGCAAGGCAATCAACTCATGCCTCAGTGACTGCAGATAGCTTGATTGCGATGAGATTTAAATCCCTCTGTCACCAGGAGGGCCAAAAAAGGGGGTCTTGCATTTTCTATGTCAACAATGTCAGCTTTGCCAAATCTTAGCAGAAAAATGAAAATAAATAGAAGAGATTACAAGGTGTTCTCTAGTGCAGTACTGTGCTAGAACCTTTGACTGCTCTCTAGTGACCAGGAAATTTTACATATCCAGAAAACTAGAGATATTTGGTACAGGTGCAAATTCTAATTAGGAGAAAGAGAATCCAAAACTTGCTGTTTATGTTCCTGTAAGACATTAACTAATTCTGTATCTAACCCAACAATCTCATCTTAACATTCCCTTACCAAATTGCCTATAAATACCTACATCCTCGAATTTTCCTATGAAATGGCTTTACAATCCCCCTTGTAAGTAATGAATTGACTCAAAATCATTGACACATGTTCACTTACATTTGCATGAGAGTTATGATTTTACCTTTCTGAAAGTTTTAACAGTTTTGTAGGTTCCACCAAGTTGCCCAACTGGGCTAACCTTCCAGTCAATTAAACTACATTGCTCCTTTCACACACACCTACAGATACTTCTTATAGCACTCTGAGCTCATAACTGCTATCACATTCATCTAAACCAAAACCTCAAAGTTTGGAATTTTCAGTCTAGACGGTAAGAAGAGGGTCTTTGCTTTTATTCATCTTTGTATTCTTATGATACAGCACGGTGCCAAGTAACTAAAAGCTGTTCAATAAATGCTAAACAAAGCTAGAGCACCCATGCACAGTGGAGATATCAAGTGAAGGAGAAAAGCCCTGGCAGTCACATACTACAGCCCCTGCTACTATTAGTCCTTGGAGTCTTTGAGCCTGTCTGATCAGTAGGAAGGATGTCAAGTTCTAAATGCTTTGAATGTGAAGACAAGTGTCCTCAGAAATGGAAGGAATTCTCACTGCATAGACATGGGTGGCAGTTACATACCAGAATTTAACACATCTTGCAAAGAGTGAACTTTGAGCTCCTTAAGAATTACAACTTCGCAGCAGGCACTACAAACCTACATTCTGCAATACCATAAATACCACAAAACTGGTCATAATCAGAATTACTAACAATAAAAATCTTCAAAAAATATGAAAAATGTCTTCCATGGGAATATACCTCAATTCTACAACAGTAAACTAATTAAATAGAAATTACTTTTTAACTCATCCCAAAGACCAAATTTATTCAGATGTATTTATTCTATAAACAAAGGTGATAAGAGAACCGTAGAATAAGAAAATATCGATCTACAAGGCACCTGAGTTCCAGCATAACACATAAATACAAAACAATAGTCTCACCACAACAGACTAGGAATGGGTGCTAGTCCTGGCTTTGTTTTCAATCTAACCTGAAAAAATAAATTTGTATCTGTGCATGAAGGATTATTAAGGTCAAAGCTACCTAATGAATAAGTTATGTAACACATACTCAAAAGCTATTTGCTGCCACAAAGTACTTCATAGATAGATACCTGCATCATACTATCAACAATGCAGGCCCACCTGATAACTGCACTCACTTCTTTGTGGTGGAAGGATAAACTGCAGGCTAAGCATTTCCCTCTCTGCTTTCAACTCAGGCCAGAGTTCATTACACACATACAGCACACTTTGCATTTCTTTCCCTCTCCTTATAGTATGGAGCTGCCTATGGTAGGCAGGTCAATTTAATGCTTTAACACCTAATATAAATGTCTAGTTGTCCTCCTTCCCTCCACCAAGTTCTTTAAAAAGACATGGCGTGGTATTTGGCCTAAAGGAAGCAATGTCTCCCTGTAAGAATTATGAAAACAAAGAAAAATGTGAAAAGCAATACATGAGAAAAATATTTTTACTTTTAAAGTATATATTTTTTAAAATTTTAACATAACAAAATATACTACTCTCCTTAATTTGTAGAAATTTAACGTATGAAGATTTATTTTCTAATTACAGGCTATTAAATTAGTGCTTTTATTATTTTAAAATTTATTCTGGGTTATTTTGCACAAAAGGCAAAAGAAACTCAGTGCACGAATGACAAGGGAAGCATGTTCAACAGGCATGCTATCTAATCTGCATTTATTTACAGCCTTTAAATTTGCCTTGACTTTACAAAAGGGTTTATTACAATAACGATAATGATTACTACTAAGTTCCCAGATGAAGATTGACACCATCTACAGG
The DNA here is from genome assembly GCA_004024925.1 of Scalopus aquaticus. Classification (NCBI taxonomy): domain Eukaryota; kingdom Metazoa; phylum Chordata; class Mammalia; order Eulipotyphla; family Talpidae; genus Scalopus; species Scalopus aquaticus. Next base: position 35,809 of record PVIJ01002490.1, on the reverse strand, counting down.
AGCGTCATCCACGCTAGGGAGGCGCCGAAATTTTAAGGACTGATATTTAGAAGCTGCTCCGCTTTTGCACCCTTAAAATGAGTCCAACTTCTAAATCGCAACCAGTGAAGACAGTGACCAAATTTTATGGGGGAAATCTCCTGTAAACAAGCAGGACACCTTCTGCACGAAGTGAGAAGGCACTTGAAATTAACCTCCAGAATTGTTAGAGAAGAAATAGGTGCTTCACTGACATTTCACACATGTGAAACACATTCATATTACAAAAAAAGTACTGCCTCTTAAGTGAGCGGACAAGCAAACGGCCTAGGGGGAAACCCCCGAAGAACTAAACTAAAAGTAATTACCGGGTCTGGAAAAGTGTTTTTGTTTTAGAAACCTTCCAAGTACCGGCGGGACTTTCTCCTGCCCGACTCCAGCCAGAGGACAACAAATTGGTCAACGGCGGAAGTCGCCTGACGAAATGACTGCAACATGAAATCCAGTTTTAAAACCATAACAAAACTTTCCTTCCGGGCCAGGGGGAAAGTTGAGAAAAAGTCCTTGTGGATGTAACAGGCAATTATGCATTCTCCCCTCCACCCCCGGCCCCGTCCCAGTCTCACAGCAAAAGCGCGGCCCGTGGCCCGCGGGACCCGAGCCCCCGGAGGATGTGCAGCACCCCGTTAGAACGTCGGCGGGGCCGCGGGGCAGAGCACCCCGCCCGCCCGCCGCCCGGCCCAGACGACGCAACCAGAGCCGGCCCGGCACCTCCCTCGGCCCCCACGGTCGCCCGGGCACCATCCGGCACTGACCTTCCGCAGGGCCGAGACCAACAGCCCCCGCCATTTCGGACTGTTCTCTTCGCTGAAGAACTCGTACGGCTGCGGCGCCTGCTGCATGGCCCCGGCGGCAGTTCCTCCGCATGGGGGGGGCGCCCTGCGGGCCGAACCGGGACGGACCGGTGGCCTGACAGGCAGGGCGCCAGCCGCGCCGCCTCGCCTCGCCGGCGGCCGCCGCCTCCCGCCCGGGCCGCAGCTACGGCCGAGGCGGCTCGGAGGCGGCGCCGGCGAGCGGGCGAGGGCTCCGGGGGCGGCTTCCTCGGCCCAGGCGGCCTCGCCTAGCGCAGCGCCCGCAGGGGAAGCGCGGCGGCCCTTGAGCCCGGGCGGCCCCCGGCAGCAACCGAGGCGACGGCCTCCTCCCTCGGCGGCGCTGGCCCGCTGCTCGGGCGGGTCCTCCGCCTTTGTCTGGGTTCGCAGCCCGAAGTGGGTCCGACTGATCTCGCCCCCGGCCCGACTCCCGCTACGGCAGCGGCTGGCGGAGAGCGGCGGCGGCAGCTTGTCTCTTCATCGCCTCATCCCCGCCCGAGTCACCTCCAGAGGGCCCTGGGGACCGACCGGGCGCGCGCGCGTCTAGCCAGAGCCACACTAGGGTGCGCAAGGTGCTGGCCGCCACCGCCGCCGCCCCTTTAGCAGCTGCGCGCAGCGCCGCGGGCCCGACGCCGAGCTCCGGGTCCTGGCTGCTGCGGCTCGGCCAGCCCCCTTGGCCCGGCGCTCATTATCCCGGGTCGCCGGAGGAGCCGCGCACGGAGCATGCGCGCCGCGGAGCCGGCAGAGGCGCCGGCCCGGCGCGGGTGCACCGAGGCGCGGAGGCGCGGGCGCCGGGCCGCGGGAATCCTCCTCTCCTGAGGACTTGCCAAGGGCCTGTTCCAGACAGACTCCCCAGTTTACCGCCTGCGATTTACGCAGGCGCTCCCGCCTCGCGGCGCTTCGGAGAGAATCCTGACTCCATGCCTCTTCTGGAGTACTTGAGTCCCGGGACTGCAGTCGTGGGAAGCAGTGTAGAGATGTGGAGAGCCGCGCTCGGGCTGGACCCGGCATTGAACATCTGGGACTACGCTTTTTGTATAGGAGACAGCGTTTCGTAGGGTACTCTCTTGGGGACCGGAGGAGGTAAGGCAAGGATTAGCACACGTAGGGCCAGAAAAGGCGGATGATGACTTGAATCAAACTTAAAGATCCTTATTTGTACAAAAATCTCCACGTATTAACACAAAATGAAATCGTTTTGTAAAACTTTTCCAAAGATTCTTTTGAATTGCCTGCTCAATGGTGTCCTCCAGTATTTGTAGGCGCCAGATCCCACAAAACCTGCATTCAGCCCCTGGGGCCCAGCCATACTAATTAACAACTGAAAAAGGATCCCCAGACTTTAAATCGTTCTGAGTTGAGAAGCATAGACTCTGGAAACTTTATCATTAGCATAAACATCATCCCACTGAAGATGCTGAGCACACAAGAATTATAACAGTTTGTCTCCAGCCACCAGCAGTGAGGAAGGGAAAGGAAAAAACTGCAAAAAATAAGTCTGTGCCACCCTTAGTTGGAGGATCAGTATGTGACCAATTATCGTCCCCCAAAACACAAAACTATTTTTGTCATTTGGACAAAATCGGAATAACAGAGTTGGAAAACTTGAGGTCAAATTATACTTCAATTGTTTTTAAAAAGATCACTTTTAAAATCCAAATATTCACTGAATCTAGAATGTCTCCTAACAAATGGCCCGTGTACTTGGGATAAAAGATTGCTTTATTTCTCCAATTAACCTTTCAATCTCTGAGGATAAAGACATTGGCTTATATAAATTGTCTTTTCTCCAAATTACTAGTCTGAGATTTTATTTCCTTTAGGAGAATAAAGTTGTTAGTGATAAGTTTCATTCTTGGCCAAGAATACTGAAGGCTTTTTCTGAGCTAAATCTGGCCTGAAGCATTTGTTTAGCCAAGGCTGTATTTTTTTTAGCTGTTAACATTTTTAAATGAAGAGATTTCATATAAAAATCTGGATTTCCAGTTTCTTGACAAAGACCTGGCAACAATAGGCCCTGTTGCATTCCTGCTAATAATAAGTAGGCAGTGGGTAGTGGCTGCCCTCTTTTAAAAATACGCCGTCCCATTTCCAGTTGGCTCTACTCTCCACCTGGCACTCTTCACCCTTTTATGTAACCTGTCTAGTCTCTACAGGCATTGGAGTTGTGATCTCTGGGCTAGGCAAACAGAAATGTGATCCCCATGCATTGGAAGATAATCCAAGAATGACACCAGTAAAGTTTCCCAACCAGACAAATGGGCTATCTAGAACAACAACAAAAAAATGTTGGCTTCATACCCCACACTCTACAGTAGGAATAAATTTCAAGATGTTTCAAAGATTTAAATATAAGAAATAAAACTATAAAATAATTGAACTTGAACACAAAAAACTTTACTATGACAAATTTAGGGATTGATAATTCTGTTTTTGCACTGGTTGGCCAAAAAACAAAACAAAACAAAAAAACCACAACAAACTGAAAGACAAATGACACATTGGAAAAAATACCTGCAACTCATTGCCTAAAGAATTTCATTTCCCTAGTATCTAAAGAGTTCCTACAAATTCTAAGACTAACTCTAAGTCAGAAAAATGATAAGAAAAATGCACACAGAAAAGGAAACGTAAGTCTCAAACATATTGAATGTTGAACTTCACTTATTTTTAATTCAAATTTAAATACTTCTCACCTATTAGAATAGCACACATTAAAAAGTTTGATTATACACTGTTACATTGGTGAGAGTATGGGAAAAGTTACTTTTATTGGTGACAGTGTAAACTGGTTCAACCTCAATCAAGGAAAACTTGACAATATTTAGCAGAGTTGCAAAATTACATATCCTTTGAGCCAACAAATTCTTGAAATACGTCCTATAGGTATACTTGATCACATGTGAAGTGACTGAGACACAGCTTATTCATTGTAGTATTCTTTGCAGTTACCCCAAAAACAAAAACAAAACCCCTAGAAGTAAACAATTGAAATAATCATCAGTTAAGGGGATTGGTTCAACAATAGTATGAATTCCATTCATAGAATGGAAACTTTACAATCTTTTTAAAAGAAACTGGCCACTGGTTCTCCAAGATACACTGCAAAGTAAAAATAATAAGATGTATGATACAGTATTTTATTTTATATATATATATATAGAGAGAGAGAGAGAGAGAGAGAGAGAGAGAGAGAGAGAGAGAGAGAATCTGAGAGACTACAAGATACTGACAATTTTTGTTGCCTCAGGGATGAGAACTGAAAGGCTGGGAGAGGAAGACTTCACTGTATACCTTTGTGTGACTTTTGAATTTTCAAACCACTAAGAATGTACTTATCTAAAATATTAATTCCTTTTTTAAAAGGAAAAATTTACGGCCTCATCATTACTTGCATCAAGTGTCAAAAAATTATTATTAAACAAACTGATGCTATAGGAGGGAGGCCTTATGCATATAACAGAAAGCTCAATTATAAATTTGAGTTATGTAAGATTAATATGCTATCACATGAAATAATTTGGTAGATAGTAATTTTGCTTTTTAGATTTGGAATGGCTTTTGGGAGAGAATCTGAATGATCTTAAGTACAATTCAAATTTTAAAAGGCAGTTGAAATTTTACCACTAATACTCTCTCACTGAAAATAGGCAGGAGCAAACCAAAGCAACACCACAGGAAATAATAAATGGCAGTGTCCCTAGCTATCATGGATTGTTGCTGTAGTTAGCTCTTACAGTCTTCCTAGACCACCTGCTGGAAAGAAGTTGGAGCAGGCACTCAGATCATATGCCCATTAACCCTTATGAGAAACTATGTCCAGAAACATGACCCCCTGGAAGATCCCAAAAATGTCTTCCCAAAAGGAACTATAATTTTTTAATGAAATTCCAGAAGATTGCGTGTTTATATGTTATATACAATTTGCTATGGAACAGAAATAATGTTCCCCAGTATTCTGGAATGTGAAGGATAATGTACACTTCATACCCTGAAGTATGTAGATGACACTAAGGTCATAGATGACACTGAGTCAGATACTGCCATCAATACTAGATGGAAAGCCATTTTTATAAATGGGGAGATGCTCTATATTTTACCTAAAGTATAAACTACCTATTTTGTATGACACATAAATACAGAAGTTCTTTGTTTTGTTTTTTTTTTTAGAGATTGGATGCTATCTGAAGTTCATGTTTTACACACAGAAAATTTACTTGAACAGGTGTTCTTATGAAATTAAAAAATCACGTTTACACCAAGATTCGTGAAAATAATTTTATTAATATACATTGTTTTCTCAGAAATACACAAAACTTAAACATATCAGTATTGCACAATAAAATCCTACTGACAAATATGAAATGTTTTACAAAAAGAATACACATTCGAAACACTTTCAATAAATTTTTCACTTGTATTTTGGTGTGTGTGTGGGGGTAATAGTACAGACCCAAATGGAATAAGGATTTCTTTAATAGTTGTAAATTATTTTTACAATTTCAGTCTTGCACAGCTTAGTGTAAATACAATCTTGTAGTTGATAAAATAGAGAAGTGTTATTTTACATTTCTTGATAGTCTTGTAATAGAACAGAAAAATATCCTGTGTGTCACACTTCTTAGAGAAATCAGTTTTTATGAAAAGCCATTAGGGCTTGTTTCTTCTGTGAATGGTTTCAATACATTCATCCCAATCAGGTAATTGCCTAGTATATTTACCTAGATTGTGCTACTTCTTGAACATGCATTCTTTCAAATTAATGGATGAGGTAGCTCAATCAATGCAATCACCAAGGCTGGAAATGAAAAGAAAAGGAAGAAAACACAAAGATTTTCCTATCAACCAAAATGCACATTCTTCTAATTTATATATCACACAGTTTTGGAGAAATAGGGAAAAGAAAAAATGAAGAGAAGAAATGAGACAAATGAAATAGGGAAAAGAAAAAAATGAGAGTTCATTTGAAGAATGAGTGAAAATGTGTAACCTAAAAATAAATGGTAGTTCTGTAATAAAAGTTTTCCCAGTCAGTAGGCTTCTGTTTTTCATTTATATTCCTATTTTCCAACTTTCTGAATTACAGGAAGCATTCCATTAAACACCACACTCACATATATAGTATACAGTATGGCATGGGCCAACTTAAAATACTCATGAGATGTACAGATATGTAAGGCACTTTTGCGGTTTACAAAAGTGAATGCCTGAAAGTTAGGTATTTCCCCAAAATAAATATCCTTATGAAAATTTATAGGCTCCTTGAAAAACCAAGTAGGTAATGAATTATTAGTGATTTAGGCCAGCATTTGAAAATCTTGGTATCATTGGAAAACAGAGACATGAGGTAATTCATTTTTTTAAGTTAGAGTTCTAGAAATCAGTGTCGGGATTCTAAGAAACCTCTTATCAGTTCTAAGTTCTTTGCGTTTCTTAACCACAGAGGCAGAAGAATAGGCAGCAACTCATAGTATGTTGCTGTTTAGATTTGGTGATGACACCACACCAAGTCAGTTTAAAACAAGACTATAATTATAAAAAACTGAGTTTCTTTTGCAAAATTACTTCTTACAAATATTATGGGTATGATAGAATATTATTAAAATTACTTTAAAATGTGAAATTTCATGTATTTTCTTTAAATCAAGAATTTTAAATTCCCAAATACAAATATTGTTGCTCTAAGTAATGAGTTTTTCTATGACTCTTCAAAATTAAAAGTCATTTACAACCTATTGTTTTCTATTTTCTTATCCAGGAAAGACAAAAAAAACTTAAATATTATAAAACTAAAAAATTAAGAGAAAAAGTCAATTTTTTAATGCCACTGATTCCAAGAATTATAAGAATCAAATCTCTAGATCATGGTTGGTAAAGACAGATCACAAACAAAGTTGAGATTCGGGACAGATATTTTTCATTCACAAGGTAAACGAGCATGGGCTTTAAAAAAATAATTATTTCTATATTACATTATTTTAACAATTCAGTGATTACCTAAATGAGGTACATAAAAGTGAAGTTTTCAAACAATTTTTCACATTAAAATTAAAGAACACAATTAGTACACTCTTGTTGATGAAAGTGGAGATTAAAATGCATACCTAACTCCTTTCATTATTTATAATTTAAATCTTTGCTGTGCTTCATCTGCAATCATTCCAGAAATTGCAAGGGAAGAAGTAGCAGCAGGGGAAGGTGCATTTCTCACATGAAGAATACGATTTCCAATATCCCCAACTCCTCCATCAAATACAAAATCTTCTACCAGGTTTCCGTCTCTATCTAGGGCTTGGGCTCTTACACCAGCTGGACCTCTGCAAAAACAAAGTAGTCGTCAACTGACTGGAAGAGAGAGAACACTTTACAAGTCAATGGTTTTAAAGTATTTTAAAGCAGTATTTTTCTAAATGTACAATTATGTGGAAACACAACAGGTCTGTGTTGAGCTAAAGGCTGTCAATTGTAGTCTATCAAACATATCCTTAGTTTAGAGGATAATGCCTTCAACATAACAGTGCAATAAATGTTTATCAAATGAACTCACAAGTGGGTAAGTTAGTTATAAATACTTGTTCTTTCCAAAAGCAGCACCACCCTCAAGATCAAGACAGACATAATTCTTTCATGCTTCCTAGTGCCAAGAGGAATATGTTTTTCTAGACTTTCTTTTCACTGAGGGTATAGCCCTTCAAGAGTCCTTGGAGTTACAGAGAGGTCTCAGTTCCAACTTTCTACCTTTTATTGACCCAAGGCCTCCTTTTAGAAGTTCCCTATGGTGGAGGACTACTAATGCTTTTGTGGTGGGCATAGTGTGAAAACCTACATTTGAGGAGGTTTGAAACTATTCCCTTTAAACATACACAGTGTTGTAAACTAAGGTTACCTCAATAAAAAAAAATTTTAATTAAAAAAATTAAAACAGGGCCTCCCTGGTGGCACAGTGGTTAGGCGCTGCACTGTGGAGCTGTCCACAGCAGTGACACGGGTTCAACGCCTGGCCAGGGAGATTCCCACATGGCGCGGCGGACCTCTCGGGCCTCGCCCGCTGCTCTCCTCAGCAGTGTATTTCCATCGATCTGCCTGTTCTGCTCCCCACTCTGTCTCTGGTGAACCCTCTCGCCACCCCAGGCCTCTAGTCTGTACCTCAGCTTGTATGCATAAATAAATAAATCTTTAAAAAAAAAATTAAAACAAGTCAATCAAAAATAATGTTTTTTTTTTAACTTTTGGTGGTAATCGCAATTTAATATTGTATATCTTATTTTGTATATGAGTTTATATAACTGTGGAAATTTATTGGACACTTATTATATGTAAATTATATATCAATCAAAAATAAACTCAGGGTTTTTTTAAAGATTTTTAAAAATTTATTTATGCATACAAGCTGGGGAACAGGCCAGAGGCATGGGGTGGCGAGAGGGTTCACCAGAGACAGAGTGGGGAGCAGCACAGGCAGATCAATGGAAATACACTGCTCAGTGGAACAGCAGGCAAGGCAGGAGAGGTCTGCCGCGCCATGTGGGAATCTCCCTGGTTGGGCATCGAACTCACGTTGCCGCTGCCAACAGCTCCACAGAGCAGCGCTTAACTGCTGTGCCACCAGGGAGGCCCCTCAGTTATATTTATATAACAAAATAAGAAAATTCTCACAGCCTCCAGGACAGCATCAGTACCAACTCCTCTTAGTACTCAGGTTTTCAATTTCCTCTTTGCTTTTGTTCCCAGGATACCCTTTTCATTCTCAAATTCTTAGCAATATGTATTTCAAAGGTTTTAATTATATTTTCTCCAGATTCTTAGTGTTTTGTTCTGTGAGAGTTACCGAATTCTCTAGACTAGTGATTCTCACTCAACCAAGGAAGATTTTGCCCCCTACAGGACATCTGGCAATGTCTGAAGATATTTTTGATAGTCATAACTAGGAGAGTATCAATGGCATTGAGTAGGTAGAGGCCGGGTATGCTGCTAAAAACCCTGGACAGTGTCTTACAACCAAGAATTATGTGGCCCAAAATGTCAGTCAAACCAAGGGTAAGAAACCCTGATCTAGACTATCATTATTGTAGAATGTTTTGTCTTTCACGTAACATTTGCATCTCACAATGACATAGTACAATTTTTAGCTATCACTCATGATGAAAACAACTTGTCTAAAATTTTTCTCTAGAATTCCTCAAGTTAGGTATTTTTCAAAATGAACTATTAGAAAAAGAAGGGATCTTGACATATATATTTTCATCTCTTACATCCTTACAATATTAACATACAGGTTGCTGTTAGTTTACCAAATCAAAATTAATTACAGAACAAACAAATCAAAGGATGTTAGAGCTAAAATTAAGAATCTTAGACATCGCCCTTTAACAATGAGAGGTTTGAATACTAAAAGCATATATTTGACATATTATAACTTTACATTTCAATCTAACATTCAGCAGCCATGCATTGCCCAAAATGTTCTAGCTAGGCAATGAGAAGTCAGGCAAAGAAGTCAATCAAAATAATGTGGTTTTTTTTAACTCTTGGTGGTAATTGCAATTTAAGGTCACCATCCTGGGAAAAACATCCCACTAAAATTGTTGCTTCAGTTCTCCTTTACTATTTAGAACTGCTTAATATACTTCTGCTTCAATATTAATGATAGAGCATTTGTAGTTTTACTACATTGGGCTAGAAGATGAATGAGATCAGACAACACTTGTGCTTTAAACTATGGAAAAGTCTACTGAGCTTATATTTTATTATTTAATATTTCAGACATATGCCAACGTAGAAAGAATAACATAATGAACACCTATTTTCTTACCAAACAGCTTAAGAAATAATGCAGAACTGATATTATAGAAGCCCTTGTGGAACTCTCTGGATCCCATGCCTTCTCTCCCCAGTAGTAACCAACTCCTGAATTTGGTGATCATCTCTCCCATCCTTCTTTTCCTTTTCACATTTCATGTGCAAGTCATTACACTATATGGCACCATTAAAACTGATATAAATGGTACCAAACATCTTCTACAACTTTGTTTCTATTACTTTTTGTTGCTAAGTATAAAAAATTTCCTGCAATTAATAGCTACAGGAATCAAAGGAAGAAATAAATGGAACTGCTGAATGTATTCCACTTTATCTCCAAAGGAAACTCATCTGTGATAGGTCTGAATTTGTCTCAAGTACACCTGCCTACAGTGCCTCATGCCCTTTTCTACGACATGCTGATGAAACTAATTTCACATCCTTACACCCAGAGACAAGAGTGTTCACCAAAACCCACAAGCCCCAAGTCCAGTGCTACTATATGAAATCCACTAGTCTAAAGAGTTTTCCTCAGGCTCCGATGAAAGGATGGTCATTATGTCAGGTCATTATGAATTTACTGCAACTGTTTATAGAGAGACTTCACCGTGCCCACCTAGGGTGGTTTCCAAGGAATATTAATAGCAGTAACAGAAGCCAGATTTGATCAATCTATTTTCAGATATAAAACATAAGCTTCCAAAGCAAACCACCCAAAATGTAAAAGCCTTACAGGCAAGTGAAAGAAAAATGTCTAGGTATTTTTATTTCTTCCATTTCAGAAGGTGAGCAGAGGGGTGAGAGAGAGAAGAGAAAAAACATTAGCTGTGTTGAATGGTTCTTATAAGGATTCAAAGAGGCTGATCTGAGAATGATATATTAGAGTCAGTTTCAGACCAGGATGCCCCCAAAGGAGACTACTGGCATGATTACTGGTCTCCTCCCAGATACAGTCAAGTCTGCTGACATTTTACAAGAGGCAAATTCAGCAGCTGTTACTGAGGAGATACTTAGTCCCTAGAGATTCATGGAAAGATGGACACATGAAGGGAGAATACCTCAAAGTATACTGCTGATCAGGCCCAAGGAATGTCTTGTTCAGGGTAAAAAAAAAAAAAAGTGAATAGCCTAAGAATATCAACAAAAAGAAAAGAAAAATGGTTTTGTGTGATATTTAGGTCAATCTACATATCAAGTCCAGAAGTCTTTAATTTTAGGGCAAAAAAGTTTTAAGTTATCCTGATTTTGTCCCAAATCTAAGCAAGGGATTATTAGCATGCCAATTCCCACTCTGTCCTTCGGAGAGAGTCCCTGAGTAGAGTTTGACCAAGAAAGAACAAAAGAGGTAGAGAGAAAGTAAGATAAGAATCTAGGCATTGGATAGTATTTTCATTCCTTCCTTCTTCCTTCTTTTCCTCTCTCCCTCCCTCTCTCTCTTTTTCTAAAATATTTATGGGCCTCCCTGGTGGCACAAAAGGTTAAGTCTCAGCACTCTGAAGGTGTCCACAGCCACTGCAGCACAAGTTTAATTCCTGGCCAAGGAGATTCCCACATGGAGCAGCCTCACCTGCTGCTCCCCTCAGCAGTGTATTTCAGTCAATCCGCCTATTCTGCTCCCATTCTGTTTCTGGTGAACCCTCTCACCACACCCACACCTCTGGCCTATACCCCAGCTCTTGTATGCATAAATAAATAAACCTTTAAAATTTTTATTTATTTATTTTTGCATAGAAGAACTGGGGTGTAGGCCAGAGGTGGGGGAGGTGAGAGGATTCACCTGAGACAGAGTGGGGAGCAGAACAGGCGGACTGACTGGAAAACACTGCTGAGGGGAGCAGTGGGCGAGACAGGAGAGGTCTGCTGTGCCATGTGGGTTAGCTCCCTGGCTGGGGATCAAACTCAGGTGGTAGCAGTGGTAGTGCTGAGAATTAACCAGTAGGCTACCAGGACACCCTGGATAGTGTTTCTAAAAGGTTTTAAGAATGAATCAAATATAATGTTTTAATGTGTTTATTGTCTATTTAGTTAACATAGTGATCAATAATCTTACACAAAATTAAAGTCAAAGGCTTTAGAATCACAAGAATAAGTGGCCAGGGAGAACTAAAAAAATCTCAGGCAATGTGTTTTTATCATGAGCAAGATAGCTAGACACAAAGGTGAAGGTGATATTACAATACAGTTGCAATGGAGATACCAGTTTCTTGCTTTAAGGTAGTGTAGATAATCATAAACGGACTTAATTGAAGCACTTACAGGTCATGATACATTAATTTCCAATACATGCACCAGAAAGCAAACTCAGCCACTTGTTGGGAAAGAGAGAGGACCCAAAGATTCAAGTGGATTCACTGACCAACTCAGAAAGTGTGCTTATGAATCACTAAGTCAGCGCCACCTCCCAAGTTCTCCTAGGTCGTGATTGGATTTACATTCATCATAATTTTTCCTTACCTAGCTACATCACTGATAGAGATTTCAGGAATAAACTTTTGAAGGTGCTTCACTGTTTCACTGAGAAAGCAGGCTTTATACATTTCACTAACTCCATAGGAGAAATTCTGGAATATCAGTTTAGTACAGCCACTGAAAGTAAAGGAAAAAAATCTTTATGAGAGAAAGGAAGTCTTTAGTACTATAAAACACCTTTACAACCATTAAATTGGTTTTGTTTGTTTGTTGTGGCACCCCAGAAATCTAAGCAAAGTTAGAAAAACTACATATTAAAAGGAAATCAACTCTTGGTCAAAATAAGAATAAAACTTCATCAAAGGAATACCCTCCAAATTCAGATTTCTAGGGAATACTGTTTCAATGTGCGATTTCATAAAACAAACTAACAGCAAGGCTTTCTAATGCAAATATTGCATGCTTCAAAAAGGTATTAACAGAGCTTTAAATCGGGTCATTAAACAAGTAGAACATCTACTCTAGTTTTATTATGTCAATCAAAGGTAACATACTCTCAAATAAGACACTGAAAAGCCTGTGTATGTGTATATGTAAAAAAAAAATGTGTGAGTGTATATGTGTGTGTATATGTGTGTGTGTCTATTCACACATGCTGGGAAGCGCCATCCTAAACTTGTTTCAGAGTCTACAGCAGGTAAAGCTCAAATATAGCTTAAAAAGCTTTAGTGGTTTTGATGTGAAACCCTCTGGAAAGCAACACTTCTAAAAGGACCAATAAAATACACTATTGACTTATTTCTTATATAGTAAAAAATTTACACCCCAGGTCTCCTCTCTGCCAGAGAAGAACAGACAGATCTGCTGAAATCATTAACCTTTCCACAAACAATTTTGGATATCAATGATTTCTCCTGTAGTTTCCAAATGATGGTAACTGGCTTGAAATGGTCTCATAAAGGTAAAATCTACTGATTTTGAGAGAAACTTCTGCTTTTTTCCTAAACTCAACTTGAAGGTTAGTTTAACAAGACTTAGGTTAGCAAAACAAGACTTGAATCATCAAATGTATGGCTGGTTTTTGGTCATGTTCTTTTTAACCAAGACATCACCCTGGTTTATCAGGATTTTCTTGAAGTAGTTAAAACATTATGTTTATTCTACAAAGCACTTAATTTATAGTAATAAAAATAGCAATATACCAATCACAAATATAAGGATTTATCCAATAAGAATATAAAGATTCAATTTCCCACTATAAGAACTATAAGCAAATAAGATCTTTTTTGCCTTTAAACAAATAAAATTGTTACCTCTTGATAATTATATCCAGAACATCTGTGGCACTGAAGTCAAAGGGTTTGTAGCCCTCCCGTTTAAAGGCAAGAATTGCATTAGGCCCTAGCCAAACACTGCCATCCATCCTTGGTGTGAAGTGAACTCCTAAGAAAGGAAACCGGCTATCTGGGACCTATGGATTTTATACAGCAAAGAACTATTAGCCCCATTATATATCATTTTATTATAGATGCAAACATTCAACTGGAAATATAAACAATTTCTCTTCATGGATTTAACTTACATTACTTTTGCTTTGTATTCAGTTCAGTTTTTTTTTTTTTTAGAAAGTAAAACTTTTTAAGAATTTATTTATGTATACAAGGACTGGGGTGTAGGCCAGAGGTCCTGGGTGGGGTGGTGTGTGTGGTGGTGAGTGGTTTCACTAGAGACAGAGTGGAGAGAACAGGTGGATCTACTAAAATACACTGCTGAGGGGAGCAGGGGGTGAAACAGGAAAGGTCTGCTGTACACAAAATCTCTCTTACTTCTGACCCATGGAAAATATTTTCCTTCATTCCCCATCCACAACTATCTAGAGAAAAGGCAAAGGTATTGTTACCTACCGGATAAATATTTCCTTTTACAAGATAGCATTTTTCCGGCTTCAAGAGCAGATAATCTCCCCGGAACGGTACAATACGAGGATCAGAACTGCAGCCACTCAGCTCTGAAATACGGTCTGAGTAAAGTCCTGCACATGTCACAACATACTGACATCGAACTTCAGCTCCCTAGAGCGACAGAAACCAATGATGTATATGAAGTAGAGAGCAGCAGAACACGTCAAGGAGGGCAAGCCAGATGAGAGAAAAGACAATAAATACAGAAGTGAACTTTTTAATTCTTTTCAAAAGAGGAAATTAAATTTAAGTCTCAGCAAAATAAATTCTTTAGCATCTAGGTGGCAGCTAGAAATTTAGGGTAGTGGAATGTAAGAATATGAGACCTTAAATTTTGTATTTTAAATTAGAGATACAGTGGTTGACCTAGCAGAGTACTTAAGGTATTCATACACAGACAAACACAAACATAGTTATTTTACTGAGACCTAGGACGGAACTTCTTAACTACTTGTTGCATGAAGTAAACCTCATTTAGATGGTTGCTACAAACTTTGCTTCCTCTGTATTTCAGTTTCCTATAACCTGTTACTCTCAGGTTGCTTCACACTCAGTAATCTTATTCAGTTCTAACTGTAACCTACCCACCAACCAATTTCTCCTTCCTAATCAGTATATCTAAAATTTTGGAAACTGGGCCTCCCTGGTGGCGCAGCAGTTAAGTGCTGCGCTCTGGAGCTGTCAATGTGAGTTCAAAGCTCGGCCAGGGAGATTCTCACATGGCTCGACCAGACCTCTCTTGCCTCGCCTGCTGCTCCCCTCAGCAGTGTATTTCCGTCCATCTGCCTGTTCTGCTCCCCACTCTGTCTCTAGTGAACCCTCTCACTGTTCCACGCCTCTGGCCTGTACCCCAGCTTGTATGCATAAATAAATCTTAAAATATAAATAAAATTTTGCAAACTGAGGCTAAAGACCCCATTCATTCAAACCACATTTGCTGAGAGCGCACACTATTGTCAAGGAAACTACAAATCTTAGGCTGTTAATGTTTTCCCATAAATTGTATATTATGATTAAAATCTGTATACTTTCAGCTTTACCCTGTCTGGCAGGGCTCTCCAATTTGTCACATTATTTCCTACGTGGTTTCCTACAACTCCCATTCACCACTGCACTCTAATCCCCACCTCTTTGCTTTTTATAGCACAAAGCACTAGCACTCCTAGCTCCAGGTAATTTCTTATTCCTAAATTTCTCTCCTACCTGACCTGCTTCTGAAGCTTCCGAGTTCTCATCTGTCTCAATGTTCTGTCCTTCCAGTCCCTCACTGACTCAGCCTTATTTTATCTCTGTATGCATACTACTTTTGCCCTAGTTACAAAGTTAAGCCTTTTTTCCAGAATTATACATGTCACATTTCTAGCAAAAATTTGTTCATGGTGACTTGAAATTAGCTAGACTAATCCACAATAAGACCCTTGAAATCAAAGGGTAATGTCAACAACAAAATGCTGCTTCTAAATAAGTTAAAATCTTTCTTGTCCATCTATAGTTACATACCTGAAGCACAAGAAATATTTTTATGTGATATAAATCTACTAGTTCATGTGATATAAACCAACTAGTTCCCACTTGAAAGATCAGTAATTCTTTTATTCTTGGAACATAAAATGTAGATAAGTGTTAAGATAAATGTAAAAATAACAGAATTTATGGAATAGTGCCAATGCAATACCATAGATATTCTCTTTTCAAAATTCAAGGAATTGTCCCAAAGAAAGAAAGAATTAAAAACTATCACAGGTCTCTGGTATCATTACATGCTATACATGAAACAATAATTAAACTCAGTAAACATTAACTTTCTGTCCAAACGGAAATTCAGGTAAACAAATCAGTGATGTATTTGTTTAAACATTTCTTTTAAAAAATGAATTATGCACCTATATCACTACTTCACAAGTAAAAGACTTTTTCCCCATATGTAATTATAACTCTTAGTTTGCAAATCTTCTCCCCAACTTATTTTTTCAAAAATTCCTTTCCTTGGGGCCTCCCTGGTGGCACAAGGGGTTAAGTCTCAGCACTGTGAGGCTATCACCAGCCACTGCAGCATGGGCCAGGGAGCTTCCCACGCTGCATAGCAGACCTCTCTTGTCTCACCTGCTGCTCCCCTCAGCAGTGTATTTCAATCTGGCTGTTCTGCTCCCCACTCTGTCTCTGGTGAATCCTCTCACTCCCCAACACCTCTGGCCTGCACCTCTTGTATGCATAAATAAATAAATCTTTAAAAAAAAATCCCTTTTCTTATAATCTAATGAAACAATAAAGCCGATAAGCTGATCCCAAACTTTTAATTACATTATTTAAGATAATAGGATTTTAAATTACATTGTTTAGTTACACTAAAGGAAAATGCCAAGTGAAAGGCAACAAATATAGCAACTGTGGGTGACCAATATATCCTACTGGTATTCCATAGACTCTGGTATCCATCACGTGATGCCATACTCCAGAGAAAATGTCCCTTAGATGAGGGCAGGGACAGAAATAGCTATTTAATTCTTCTTTGAAAGGAAACCCTGGTTGCTCTGTCAGTTAGTTATGTGGCCCAGTAGATCTGATGGTAACCAAAATGTCTATGGCAGATAGTGATGTTTTATGGAGATTTTGGTAGGTAGGTTCCTATAGGAGAATTAAAGCACAGAATCTTAGGATTCTGGAGGGAAGTTATACTTTTGAGAAAGTGCTTCTGGCTTTGACTCAATATTTGACCACAGGTCACCAAGTTACCATGTGAACTCCCCATTATTAACTGGGATTGTCTGACTCACCAAGCCACAAAATTGGGTGTGCAGAGCAGCACTCGGTCATCAAGAGGAAGTAGAATATACAAAATCAGGGTTGTACAGGTCTGGCAGTCACACATAAATTGCAGAAGGCAAGTAGTTCAAATTCCCATTACTCCTACTCCTGCTAAATTACCCCCTCCACCTCAACCTGTTCCTATGGCCCCATGATAAGCTCTCTGTGATCAATTAACCAAGAAAGGGAAAAACTACAGGCCTGATTTATAAAAGGTTCCTGCACAGGATTCTAGTACACTTGAAAGTGAGGGTATAGCACCAGAACCCACAAAGGAGTGACCCTGAAGGACCGTAGTGAAGATAAATCTTTCCAAAGGGAACAACTTCGAATGTCACACCTAGATGTTTACCTTACCTAAAAGGAAAAAGGGCCAGAAGTGTGGCTCTACATGCTTCATGTACTATGATTAATGGCTTGGCTTGATGGTCAGGAAATGGAGCTGTGGAGTAAAGATATATGATTGGTCTTCTGCACACAGGATTCAGAGAGTAAAGATACTGGGTTCTTTTTTTTTAATATATATTTTTTAAAGGTTTATTTATTTATGCATACAAGAGCTGGGATATAGGCCAGGGGTGTGTGTATGGGGTGGGGAAGGTGTGAGAGGATTCACCAGAGACAGAGTGGGAAGTAGAACAGGCAGATAGACTGAAATACACTATAGAGGGGAGTATAGGGCAAGACAGGAGAGGTCTGCTGTGCCATGTGGGCTAGCTCCCTGGCGGGGGATCGAACCTATGCTGCAGTGGCTGCTGATAGCTTCATAGTGCTGAGACTTAACCCCTTGTTCTAAATGCAAGCTCAATGACTAACCTCAGCAGAGGATGATTTTAATAATCCATAAACAAGATGACCTGCTCTGTGGATATTAGCCTCTTCCTGCACCCCAGCCTTACTCAATGGCTTTATAAACTAAATGGTTATGGCAGCAAGAATGCAGGTGATTAACAAGTTCGGCAATATGGACTTATTCATCATAGTTGATTTGCCTTATAGCACTGCTGATCGCTTAATCTGCCAATAGTAGAGACCAACAGAGCCACTGATATGGTTTCTGATCATTTTAATCATAGAAAAAAAGACAGTAGTTAGTCCTCGTTGAAACAGACAACTGCTCTAATACAGATTTTTCTTTCCTGCCCCAAATACTCCTGCTAAAAGGTATTTAAGGTTAAATGAGGTCAGAATAGGGGGGCCCTAATCTGATAGGACTGATCATCCTATAAAAAGAATAAGACACCAGTGATTGCTTTGTCTCCCTTTGCACATGTACATGCAGAAATGAGAACATGTAAGAAGCAGCCATCTACAAACCAAGAGAGGTCTCACTAGAAACCAATCATGCTGGCACCCTGGTCTCTGACTTGTAGCTTCTAGAACTGCAAATAAATAATCTTCTGCTGTTTCTCACCCAGTCAGTGGTATTCTATTAAGGTAGTCTGAGAAGACTAATATACTCATCTCTACCAATTTTCCATTATTTAACATAGGGTTTCTCAACTTCAATATTATTGACATTCAGGACCAGATAAATTTTTGTTGGGGCCTGTCCACCTCATTGTAGGATATTTAACAGCATTCCTAGTGTCCACCCTCTAAATGCCAGTAGCACTATATCAGTTGTAACAACCAAAAATGTCTCCAGACACTGCTAAATGTCTCCAAAATCACCTCTGGCTGAGAACTACTTAAGTAATGGTTAGTCTTATATGTTTGATCTTAAATGATAAGATCTTAAAGGGAAAGTGTAACTCAGAAAAGAAATGAATATCACACAAAGATGGACAAAGTGGACTTCCTATTTTTTTGTGGAGTTAGCAAGTCTTCAGTTGTATTAGGGATAGTTGCATCTTGTGGGTAAGAGCATAATTTTACTATTGTCTTTATTGGATGATAAGTGTTGTTAAAGAGGGTATTAAAAAGATGCCAAGTTGAAAAGGCATGGACTACAAGAGTTTTTAATGTGTCTATTTGGTAAAGCTGAGAATTATGCTTAACAAAATCTCCTTCCTTGTATAGATACAACTTAAAGTAGACCAAAACAGGAACTGCATACAAGTTGGCAGGAAGTAAAGCAGCAAACACTATTCTTTAAAGGTCATTCTAGTCCAATGTGGTAATAAATACCCACTGCCAAGTGAATTATAGCTCCATATCCAGTTCTGCTTTCCAAATTCTGATATTCCTGATCAAAAGCTGCTGCACCTTACTACCTGGGTATCAACAGAAACATATATTCCCCTTATGAACTTCTTGTTTGCAGTCCCAGTTCAGCAACTGGCTACACGTGGCTTCTCAGATTGCTTGGCGATGTTAACAACTCCCCTTCTGAGCCTTTGCTTCCCCAACTGTGTAAGACCTAACTCCTATTATAATTCCTACAATACTCATTAATACTTTGCTCCCATGATTGAACTCAGTTGATTCAGTGAACATACATATGTGCTATTCCACAGTCTTTATTTTAGACTATGTGAAGATGAAGGAAAGCATTTCATTTCCTCTGCATAACCTGCCCCCTCCCTAAGTCTTCTAACTGGTGGAGAGTTAACAGCTCAATGCAGATAAGTAGGCAGAACAATAAAATAACCTATCAGTTATGCCTTAAAATTAAAGACTCTAAGTGGTTACAGTCCTACTCTTTACTGGCACAATCACTTTATGAAATCATTTCCAAGTTGAAACCCTTCTTAGTATGAAAGCTGTTAGGATGCACTCAAAGAATTTCTCTCAGAATAACTTCTATATTAGACACATTTCATTCAATGACATAAAGCACAGCAATATGGTTAACTCAAGTATTTAAGAAAGGAGAGGGGATGAAATTAGACAATTTTTGCTTAACAATCTTTACCTTTGTATTCCTTATAACAATTGGATATTTCATGCCTGGAAAAAAAGAATTGTGAAAGACTTATTTTTAGTAAAATAAGGTCTACATTATTTTTAAATGTTATATTAGTAAGATATAATTGAAATATTTTCTTCTGTCATAATCATAATTGCACCCCAATTTTCATTTTCAAACTTTTCCCCAAGTAACAAGATTAAATTAGCTCATACTTGACATAATAATAATTTTTAGTTTATTTTCTTATAATTCATTTAATCTATACTTATAAATCATTTTCCACCTCAGCTCAATTTTTCTCTGAACTATAATCCTAAAAACCATGATGTAAAATGTATCCTCATAAATCAATATGTTATCTTTCCACAGGACTAACGCTATAATATTAGAAACCTTCTTGCCCAGTGTTGATTATCTGAGTCCATGTGGATTCTCAGGTGTGTAGGAAGCAAAAGCTACCACAACACAAAAAATTCCAATAATAAACTAGAAGTTCATAAAATTAGTTCTCAAGCAGACACATAGGCTCTCAAAGTCATATCAAGCTATGTATAGCAAGTAAAGAATACAACTACCTATATTATAAAGTTGATTTATATTATGCTACCTACCTATTGCTATCTTAAATATTAATCATCTTTGCTAATGGTTTTGGAATTCAGAAGGACACTGGGACAATGACTTAGATGGCCCAGATCTTAAAAACCTGTCAGGGAAGAATGACTTGAACACGATTCTTTCTCCATCAAATATTCCAACAGCAAATAGAAAGCTTTCAGTCATTCATTTGGTTTTTTAAAAAGTTGCCAAAGCAAAACAAAGCAAATTCTAAGTGCTATCTATAATGTGTGTGTTTGTTGAATGGGGTGGGGTTGGGGAGTGAGGGGCTGATGTTCAGAATGGTCGTTATGCCTATTCCCACATAGTATGATTCAGTAAAAGTGAGTGATGCTTTCATTTTTAATAAGCACTGCCAGGGTTCTGACTCTAACCTACAAGATAAGGAAGTATTTGGGGGTTAATTTTCCCATAACAGCCTTGGCAGTTCAGGTCTTTAGAACCAGTCAGAAGCATCCTATCAGGAACTAGTTCTATCAGTTCAAAACCCTCCAGAAGTCTCAGTTCTCCCAGGTACAATCAATCCCTTGTTCCTCCTGCTCCCATTTCTATGCCTCACTCTTAACTCATTCTGGGTGGCTCCTATCAGCCTGATCCCACACAAAAACAGTTCCAAGTTTCTTTAGAAAGCAATGCAAGTATTCAAAAGGAAAACTAGAATGGCTTACCATCTTCACTTCTTGAAGGACTTTCTTTAGCCATTTCAATTCCTTTTACTTCAAAATTGGTCAAGACAGAGCCACCTGCTTCTTGGAAATCCTGGGCAAATGACAAAGCCACCTGCTGATAGTCCACAATGCCAGTATATGGGCAGTCAATAGCCATTAGACCCTGGAACAGGATTGTGAACAAGTAGAAACAATATAATTAAGTATTATTAAAACTTTTATACATTGAGTATATATTTCAATATTGAGTATATGTTCAATATTTTTTTTACTGATTATCTTGGGGGGTAACACACATTCTCCTTTCTGTGCAAAAGTCTGATAGTATTATAGAAAAATCAAAGTTTGGTCCATTAAGTACCTGAAGTTGATCATGAGTATATACATACCAGTGTTAGAGGTAAAGGAAAAAATACTAGTCAAGTAAGAAAACCCCTATAATCAGGAAACAATTCTCTTCCTTCAAGGAGTGACTCTGCCAGTCTTTTCAGTTGTCACAGTGAACTTTTCAGTTTTATTCATCCCTCACCATATCTGACTGATTCATATCTAATTCTGAGTCAAATTCTGTATCACCAAACAATTATGTTTTAAATAAACTCCAAGATTTTGTCAGTAGTGTATTGTATGTCACGTACAATCAGCAAGAACTCACAGATGTCCTAGTTAGTCACAAAGTTTTGCAGAGCATTTATTTGATTTGCTGCAGAGTGTATCTTTAATACTATAAATACTGAATGAAGATTTATGTTGTTAACTCAAACGCTCTTCAGATTATATGAAAAATTAATACAGTGAGTTTTCTGTTGTTATGTTGCTATATGGCTTTATTTTTGCCACTCAAAACATGTATAAATTCTGTAGATTAGTAACTCATATTTATTTAATTTTTGGAAGGTTGAATGTGACATTGGCATTTTCTACTTCGAATGAAAAGGATAGGAATACAAATTCACACACTTAGTATTTACTACATTTTGATGAGTCCTTGGAAATAGGACCATTTTCTATTGCCTTTTTGTCTATAGGAGGATATCAGTTCTCCCAATCATTTTTCCCTAAGAGAGTAACCTATTATAGTTTCTAAGATAACTAATGCTCAGAACTAGAATGCAACAGCTAAATGCTTGTTTGGCCAAAATAACACTGTTGTCGTTACAATTTTAAAACAATATCTGATAATATTATTTTAAATCTTCCATTCCTATGTTTACTATCCTACCCTGAACCCCAATACATTTACCTGCTTGGCCTTTAAGAGCTTTTTACTTTGCCACACATCCCTAACCAATGCTTCCAAATGGTCAGATCACACTAAAGGTAAAGGCTCAGAAAATACCCAGTAATCTCTCCACAAACTGAAAGCAATGTTTAGCAAATTTCACCATTTTCTTGACAGTCTTGCTTTAAGAATATGAGCGCTTTTGCCGAGTATAGGAAATTATTCCTTCTGTTTCGATATAGTAGATACATGTAAGATTTTATATTAGACCTCACATTGCCTGACAATCCCTAATTTCATGTCAATAGCTATAATTCTACTTCAACCTATAAACAGAACTTATGTACAATAAACTTGGAAGCTAACGTAGAAGAATACCTAGAGTTTAGTCACAAAAATGTCCTTTCCTAGCATAAAACTATGTGATACGTCACATAGAACAATGCCTGACACACAGAAGGCACTCAACTATTTACTTACTGAATGAAATAACTTTTGAGGTCTTTTCTCCCCTCTAAACCTTTTTTCTTCTCTAGACCTTCCCCCATGCTTTTTTCCCCCTTTGTAGTCTTAGCCCCTTTCCCATGATATGTTGGTATGTCCCAAAATATACATGTAAGTTGGAGGGACGTTGGAGTCAGTCACTGCTGCAAAACATTACAATGCTCTGACCCACACTGGGGCTAGTGGACAGGTTGGCGGTGTTTATTACCCAGAAGGCTGTGCAGGTACTGTCCAGGTATAGAAGATCAGAGCTTGAAATCTGAGGTTCTGCAGTTCAGCTGGCTGGAAAAGAACCAGGCAAGCAGGAAAGGGTAAGTAGAAAGAGAAGTGACCCTGTATCATGGTAATTTTGCCCATCATTCCTGATAGTGGTGGTGAGATCAGGGGAGAAGGGAAAAAATTAATCAAGACACCTTTATGAAATAACTGGACTACACGTTCCACAATATACTTCCACCCTTAAATATATCTAGGCATTGATCATTACAAGATGACATTATATAAAGTAGATCATTTCTGTGGAGGCTTCCGAGAATTGCTGGATACACCTCTTGTTACACTACTTACTCATCTTTCAAGTGTGGGTTCTCTCTCAGAAGTCTTTCCTAAACACTCAGTCTAAGCTAAAAGTGTGCCCTTACATTGGTACAATACATAGTATTAGTCCTATTTGAATACTTATCACTATATTAAAATTATATCTTTGGTTACACTCTAACTTCCTTCAGGTTGATGAGCAGTCCTAACATAGTGGTTGGCTCATAGCAAATAAAAAATGTTGGTAGAAAAAATGTTGAACAGAAAAAAATACCAGTTCTGAGTCAGAGCTGGGGGCGGGGGACTCTTTAAGAGCTGTGTGATCCAGGGAAAGTAACTTAACCAGTTTCTTTATTTATAAAAAAAAAAATATGTGGCGATATATAATTTAACTACCTATGTCCACATACCTTATCTACCTTTTTCTGAGACCTGTGAGGCTCACATGATTAGGCGTAGAGAACAGTATGCAGACTCATCCTTAGACTTACAAGGTACAAAAAGTTGCTCTGTTTGTTTTTAAAAGCGTGATATAAAGAATCATGAGTTCCTGTTCCTATTTGATATCTTTTTAAAGTCCCTTAAAAAGATACTCAACAGACTACAACTGTTCCAGTTGATTGGCTGGAATCTTCCAAATCCCCCAACTTTCAGTGCCATCACAAAACCAGTAATCCCATTTTTCAAACTTCACAATTAATATTGTTTTTATGTCATGACCAAAGCGTACAGTGGGGTCAGGGGCACCAATATCTTTTTTTTTTTTTTTTAACCCTAAAGTTCAAAACTAATCTAAGTTTTCATTAGTAAATAAAATTGAAACACATGTCAAAAATTAGCATCCTTTTTAAGGTTATAACTTGTTTTGTTTTCAAATGGCAAGGTAATACTTGATAGCAACAGATTAGTGAGATTTTTAAATCTTAGTTTCACAATCGAATTCCATTAAAACTATAAAACAAGCACAGGTTTAGTGCATTTTCAGTGCATTTCAGCACTTAATGGTATTTTGAAAAGCAATGTGAAGATAAGAGATGGCAAATGGATTTATTGTTTTTTAGTGGACTGGATTTTTTTAGAGCAATTTACACAGCAAAATTAAGCAGAAGGTATAGGGATTTCCAATGTATGTTACACCCCCACATATTTACAGCCTCCTAATCTCTTTATTTTAGCACTAATATTTTTTTCCTTGAAGTATGGCATCAGTCTAAACAACTAGTTCTGCTATAAACTGAATTGTGTGCCTCTAAAATTCATATGTCGAAAGATAATCCTCAGTGTAATGGCATTTGGAGGTGAGGTCTTTGAAAAGTGATTAGGTCATATGGATAGTCTTCATGAATGAGATTAGTGCCCCTAAAAATGAGACTTCAAAGAGCTCCCTTCACCCCTTCTGACATGTGGTTGTCTACGAACCAGCAAATGGACCTTTACTAGATATCAAAACTGCCAGATCCTGACCTCAGACATCCAGGCTCCAGAAATGAGAGTAGTAAATGTTTTTCACTTATAAATTATCTAGTTTAAGGTGCAGCAGTCTGAACTAAGACAGGCTCTACATGGATTATTCACAACACTGGTTTTATGATATCCTAGGACTTCTCTACCATGTTTTTAAACAGCGAATTTTACTCTATAGAGGAATTAATACCAGAAATAAGCAGAATAAAATAATGAGTTACAGGCAAGGCTTTAAGAAAAGGGGAAAAAAAAAACAAGAGGAAAAGAACATACATAATCAAGTATTCCTAATTAACTAAATAGATATCCTGGAAAGTCAACAAATCTTTCACCAAACAAAATCAATTTGTATGTACAAGAATTAGTGAAATAACACATAATAATATCTACCACTCTTAAGAATGAATATATGTTGGATGCCTTACACATATTATTTCACTTAATTCTCAGAACAACTTCAATTTTACAAAGGAAGATTCTGAGACTTAGAAAAATTATAACCCACTCAACGTCAACAGCTGTTAGAGGCAGATGGGAAAACCAAACTTATGTCTGTCCAATTCTCAGTCACGTTATGTAACAGGGTGGTCCCAGGAAAAAGGGTGTGTCCCAGGTTCCCTATCCCACCCAACGTAGGGTGAAACTGAGCAGGATATAAGAAGCTTGAGAAGAGAGACAGAGGACACACACAGAGGACACACATAGAGGAGACAGAACACACAGACAGAAGACAGGAGGAGATGGAAGAAGGATGGGAAGCCAGAAGAGGCCCAAGAAGCAAAGAGACTTGTAAAGAAGCTGCACTGGCCTGGACTGATTGAAAGAGATGTGGGTTAGAGACCCATGGGAAAGTTAACGATGGCTATGTTGATTTTGGTTTTGATTTTGTTCTGTTCCTCTCAGAATTGTCTGACTGTTTCTGATGCTTTTGTATGAGTCCCTGCCAAAAGCTGTTCTAGACTAGTGGCAGGCTTTCTAGACTTGCTTTGGGCCAATCCCGTTTGGTTGGACTTTTACCCACGAGGAGTTGGATAACACTGGGTGCTTGACTTAGAAAATATATTCTTTGTCTTCCCTGTCCTTTCTAGTTGTATTAAAGTTTCTTTCCACAAAAGGTTCTATATGTTTTATATTGATGCGGCGGATGGCAGAACCCATTTAGACCAGGGCAGGTTTGGGGGTTTCGGGGGTGCCCTTCTCCCTGCCCTGTAACAGTTATGCAGCTCATCTTATGTCAGATTCCAGCTTATGAAAAAAAGGAGAAGGCATAATAAAATAAAATAAAGGACAATATATTGAAATTTCCTGAAGTAATTCCCGGGGAATTACTAATCCATGATATAAAAAGTATCAGAAATCAGATATTCTAAAAATAACTATAAATATGTGGTATTGATGGTACAGTAGTGAGCATAGCTACCATTTATAAGTATAAATGGTTATGGTCTCCATCTTAAAGCTCCCCCATCTCATCTCAATTGCAATCTATGTACCAGAATTTGATCAACTTTCTTGATTTAGTACATTTTTTTTGTTATTACCCTCTTCAAGTCCTTCAGTGGCTCCCTACTGTTTGTTTAGATTAAGGGTTGGCAATCTTTTCTGTAAAGAGTCGGATAGTAAATATTTTTGCCTGTTATGATCTCTGTTGCAACTACTTGATTTGGCTCTTTGGTGTAAAAGCAATCACAAACAACATATACATGAATAAATGTGGTTGCATTCCAATAGAACTTTATTTATGGACACTGAAATTTGAATTTCATATAACTTTCATGTGTCACAAATTATTCTTGTTTTAACTTTTTATAGCCATTTAAAAATATAAAACCTATTCCTAGTTGATAAGCCACAAAAAAACAGTTGACAGGCTGAATTCAGCCCAAAGGCCAGAGTTTGTCTATCCTGGCTTATGCCATGTGGCATTTGCCTATAGCCTATAAGAAACAGACAGACAAAATAAGGTATTCAATAAATGTATCTTCTTTTCAAATAAATCAATCATTCACTTACCATCTCAGAAAGACAAGAAAAATAGAGAAAAAGAGAAGTAGAAAAGATGTACTTATCCTCCAAGTAAAATATTCAGATTATTTGGAGTCTCAGGGAAGAAAAAGGTGAAATTCATTGGAGCTGACAATGCTACAACCTTCTCTACAGGAAGAACTAATTTAGTATTATTTGGACTGACTCCTAGGTACTAGTGACTTGTTAGGAACTTAACCTAATTAAGATCATATATTTTGACCCAACTTTGACTACACAACTAAAGATAACTTAAGAAGGAAAAACCTGTTTCCACCTGTTTATTTTTTTCCAAAAAGGATTTGAAGTAACTTATGGAAAAAAACCCACATACAAAACAATACATATTAGCATTAAACATTGAGCCAGCCAATCATATGAATTAGGAAGGAAGGAATAAAATTGTTATTACTTGAAGACAACATGACTGTACACAGAAAGTCCAAGAGAATTTATAGACAAATTTCTAGAATCAAGTGAATTTAACAATCATGATGGGCATGAGGTAAAAAACCAGTCATATTTTCATGCATACATGATGAAAATAAACTAAGTAAAACAATACTACGTAAAAGAGGATCAAGGCACATCAGATACCTAGAAACCAACCTCAGAGACATGCAAGATCTCAACAGTGAAAAACATAATACTATTTTGCAATAAATTAAAGATCCAGATTAATGGAGAGATATACGATGCTCCTGAATTGGAAGGTTCAAAATTGTAAAGATGTAAAATTATCTCCAAATGGACCTACAGATTTCATGTAAACACAATCAAAAATCACAATAGGTTATCTTGTGGAGTTTAGCAAATGAATTCTAAAGTGTACATGAAGATACAAAGATCCAAAAATAGCCAAGAAAATAAATAACAAAAATGAAGAACTTACACTACCAGACATCTACAGCTATGAAAAGGTTTAGTAATTAAGACATTATGGTAGTGGTATAAGAAAAGTTTATAGAGGCCACCCACATATAGCCATCTGAGGTCATAAAGGTAACACTGCAAGGCCGTGGGAAAATAATGATCATTTTGATAGATTGTGTTGGGTCAAATGGAAATCTACATACATGGGACAAGGGAAAATGTACCTTGATCCCTACCTCATACATAAACACAAATCAATTACAAATGGATTGCAGATCTAAATATGAGAGGTAAAACTTGAGCTAAAATGAAAACAGCACAGTAAACTAAATGTTGGTGAGGACATGGAACAACTGGAACGCTCATGCGCTGCTGTAAAGAGTATAAACTGGGGGCCTCCCTGGTGGCACAAGGGGTTAAGTCTCAGCACTATGAAGCTATCGGCAGCCACTGCAGCAGGAGTTCGATCCCCAGACAGGGAGCTTCCCACATGGCGCAGCAGACCTCTCCTGCCTCGCCTGCTGCTCCCCTCAGCAGTGCACTTCAGTAGATCTGCCTGCCCTGCTCCCCACTCTGCCTCTGGTGAATCCTCTCACCACCACTCCCCCCCATACCTCTGGCCTATACCCCAGCTCTTGTATGCATAAATAAAATCAATCTTTTAAAAAAAAAGAGTATAAATTGGGCAAACATTAGACAACTCTTAGTACCTGCCAAAGCTAAATATATGTGCAAGTTATGACCTAGCAATTTCCCTCCTAAATATATGTTCAACATAAATGTGTATATGTTTTCACAAAAATACATGTGCTATACTATTTACAATAGTATTATCTGGGTTAACTCCAAGACTACCCAATGCCCATCAATACTAGAAAGAATCATGCTACGTTCAATATAATAAACTATACATATCAGTGACAACAAACTACAATACAGCAATAAGGATGAATTTCATAAACAATACTGAATAAAAGAGGCCAGACATAAATTTTGCACATACTATATGGTTTGACTTACATAAAAAAAGCTATGATGTAGTAAGTCAGGACAGTAGTTACTCTTAAAGGGAAGAGTAGTGACTAGCAGGAGCTATGAGGAGAGGACCAAGAGGCCAGTCACATTCTGTTTGTTGATCGGGATACTTGTCACACTTCATGAAAATTCGTAACAACATCTGTGATTTCTATTGTATGTTATGATTCAACAAAAAGTTCTCCAAAATTGGGGCAGATAAAAATTTAGGGTAAAAGACAAGAAGAAATGAAGAGAGTAATTAGGACATAAAAATGAAAATGTCACTTAAGGCCTTAGATGTCCAATAGGAGTGGGGCACAAATGTATCTCCAGACTTCCTTAGAGTCACAGTAAACAGTTAAATGATTTGCAGTGTCCATAAGTAATCATTCTCAGGAAGAACAAATTATTCTCACAACTCTGTTCTTATTCTCAAAAAGGAATTATTCTCTGAAATTTCTCTGTGGGTTCTCAGAGCAAGATGCTGTGTAACAGTGAACACTCTATGCCACATCCTTACAGTAGAGGCCACAGAGAGTGACAGAGTGACCTTCTCCATAGGCTTAAGTCATAAAACTACAATTTGGAGAGTAATCTGGAGTCACGGAATGAGGGGGAAGACAAAACACACCTACAGCACTGCAGATGTGCCACTCGGATGGTCTACAGAGATGTAAAGGGGTGAACAGTCAGCCTATATATTCTCCAGACTATGTCTTATAAAGAGGACGTCTCTAAACTAAACTTCTGATAAGCACTGCCTGGTAGTGAGTTCAAGATCACACACTCTAGGACAAGCCCCTGGAATCCAGCTATTGCACACTGTCAACAAAACAGTGAGGGAGTGGGAGTGGGAGATACAATCATTTGTTAGAACAGCCACTGGAACTAGGTCGAATCGATTGCCCCTGAAAGGCTATCAAAGAAAGTCAAAACGCAGAGTTAACTATTATATGATTATTTACATCACTTTCATGAAGAAAAGCATGTTTGAAGCAACATACTCTACAATCTATCCTTTGCACTCAGACCACTTTTATCTGGCACATGTGAAGTATTGACTAGACGTTGTAGTTACTTTCCCAAATAATTTTCAGTGGGTAAACATCAAAGTTAGGGCCTCTCTGCAGGCCTAATCCTGCCTTTCTAACCTTAACCTCTTATTTCTCCCCAAATACCCTACATACCTTGCCACTCACCACTCAGTGCTTTCCAAACAAGCCAAATGGGCTCATACTTTCTCTTGCCTTTGCTTATGTTGTTTGGACCTGGTATTTTCTCACAGGGAAAGAAGAAACCAGTTACTCAGAGTGTGTGGCAATGCACCCTTACACATATCACTTCACTGTCTCTTTGACAGCATTATCTAATGGAGTCCATGTGCTGCTTACTTCCTCTAGACTCACCTTCAGCCTCTATGGTCACAGGCCTGAGCCCTAAATAAAAATGCCCCTGTGAACATGTGCAGGGGTTAGTAAGTCACTTACCCTACAATACGGCTCCTTCTTTTTTATATCCTCTGGGTGGATCAGCCTCAAGCCTTGGACACCATTCTGCAGGCCTCTCTCATACAGGGCCTGAAGCCTAGGAATTTCTTCTTGTTCAGTAGCTACTATAAGCTTAAAAGAAAAAAAAAAGAATATGGATAGAGTTAAACTATATCAGTTATGAAAGATAAAAAAGCTACAAAAGGTTTTCAACATAAAATCATAAATTATTGCACAACTCAAATAGGGTTGATTTAAAAAAATTTTCTCTTTCTTTCTGAGCTAATTTTCTTCTCTCACCAAAAATGTTATCTTAAGAAAACTGCATTAAGATAAGCTTTTCCCAAAGGTGAGATGTAGCCTCAATTTCCATTTCTGCTATTATATTCTCTTGACCAGAAGCAACCCTATCATTTCTACTCCCTCAGTGCTAGCAGTGAAAGAAGCACAACTTGCTTAGTCTTCACACCTAAAAAAAAAAACAACTAAACAGAAATACCTATTTAGTCTATAAGAGAATGTGAAAGTAGATTAGAAAGCCAAAATTTAGTATAAAGAGATATTACTAACAGAAAAAAACTCATTTCATTTCCCAGAATAAAACATATAACAAAGTATTCAATGTATTCTCCTGCAGAGAAAAAATAGTAAAAAAATTTTTTACTCTAATCTATTTTTCCATTTATTTCTGGGCAAAGTATCTGTTTGAGGTAGTTTCTTCCTTAGTACTTAACAGTTAGCAGCAGTTAGCAGCAAAAGAAAGCACAGAAGCACAGTCACAAGTACATCAGAATTCACAGATTACTATTTCATAGAAAGAGCTAACAGAATTCAATGAGGTAATACTTTTTAATGATAAGGTTATTTAACTTAATAAATAATTAACCTTAAGGACAAAAGTGGAATTAAAAGACATGATCAGGGAAATAAAAAAAAACCTAAATAAGTAAAGGAAGAAATATTTATAAATTATATACCTAATAAGGATCTAGTATCTAGAATATATTAAGAATTCTTATAATTCAATACCAAAAACTAAGAACGCAGTTTTATATATTGCTTTTTTTCACTTAATACTATGTCAGGGCCACTTTCTCACTTCATTTAAAAAAATCGTCACAGCATCTTTAATAGCAACAACGAACTTTATTCTTTAAAATTACATAGAAAAGACTTATAAGGCAATATTATGAACAACTATATGCCAACAAATTATATAATCTATATGAAACGGCAAAACTCACACAGCTAACATTATACTAAATAGTGAAAGGCTCAATTTTTTCTCCCATCAACTGACAAATGGATAAATAAAATGTGGTATACCCATACAACGGAATAACATACATAAAAAAAGGAATATCGGGCCTCCCTGGTGGCGCAGCAGTTGAGCGCTGAGCTGTGGAGCTGTCGGCAGCGCGCAATGCGGGTTCGATGCCCAGCCCGGGAAAATCCCACATGGTGCAGCAGACCTCTCCTGCCTGAACCGCTGCTCCCCTCAGCAGTGTATTTCTGATCTGCCTGTTCTGCTCCCCACTCTGTCTCTGGTGAACCCTCTCGCCACCCTGCGCCTCTAGCCTGTACCCCAGCTTGTATAAATAAATCTTAAAAAAAAAAATAGATCACTAACACATATTAAAAAAAAAAAGGAATATCTATAAAAAAGAATGAAATACTGATTCATGCTATAAGATGAACCTCAAAACCGTCATGCTAAGAGAAAGAAGCCAAAGACAACATGTTATATGATTCCATTTATATTAAACATCTCAAACAGGCAAATCCAAAGAAACAGAAGGTATATTAGTGGTTGCCAGGGGCTAGGAAGAGATAGGAAAAGGAAGGAGTGTGTGTTTTCATGGTGGGAGGTAGGAAATGACTATTAATGGATATGGGATGTCCTTCCAAAGTGATGAATATGTTCCAAAATTAGATAGTCATAATAGCTGCACGATTCTGTGAATATACTAAAGACAGAATTATATTCTTTTAAAGGGTGAATTTGTGTATGGTATACACAAATTATATGTCAATAAAGCTGCTTCTTTAAAAATTACAATTAATCACACCATCTTTTTAGAAATTATTCTCTAATACTAGATTTTGCAAATTATATAATACAATGAAGTGAAAAGTCAAGCTTTTTTTAATTTAACAGTAAACATCATCAAAAAATGCTAGTTATAAAATAAGTCAAACGCTAGTTATAAAATAAGTCAAAATAAATAAAATGTCATACCTTGCCACATTGCTTGTAGGAAATTCCCTTTTGTTTACAATACTCATAGATGAGGGCTGCACCTTGTACACATAATTTAGCTTTCAGAGATTCAGGTTTATAATAAATCCCACTATGTATGACACCACTGTTATGTCCAGTCTGGTGAACAGCTAACGAAAAAGACCAAAAAGATTTTAAAAAGTACTTGACTCATCTAAAACCTAAGAAGTGGGGCCTCCCTGGTGGCGCAACGGTTAAGCGCTGCGCTGTGGAGCTGTCCGCAGCAGCAGCAGCAGCAGCAGCAGCAGCAGCAGCAGCGATGATCAATGTCCAGCCGGGGAGAATCCCACATGGTGCGGCAGACCTCTCCTGCCCCGCCCGCCCGCTGCTCCCCTCAGCAGTGTATTTCTGATCTGCCTGTTCTGCTCCCTACTCTGTCTCTGGTGAACCCTCTCGCCGCCCCACACCTCTGGCCTGTACCCCAGCTTGTATGTATAAATAAAATAAATCTTTAAAATAAATAAATAAATAAATAAAACCTAAGAAGAGGAGGAACAAATATTGTTGATGCTATTAGAGACCACATTGTTAAAATTCTGCTTGTGTCTGTTCTTATTGTCAGGCTACTGCTCATTTCCTCTAGCTGCCTCCCCTGGTATCTCAATCACATCCCTCCAGCCCATCTCTAATTTCAGTTACAACTCTGGTGCATAAGCTCACCTTTCACTACCAGCAGACCACTTCAAGATTCCTTCTGTGATTATCCTCCCCTTCACCTCACACCTGCTTCAGATAACCTGCCAGTAAATCAGCTGTACCCAAGTCCAAGCCCAGGTTCTGCTTTCTGGAAAATCCAAACTAGGGCATTAACATCGATATTCAGCATGAAAGATTTAGAACTGACTACATGAGCAGGTGCTCAGCCTAAGTTCAAAGGACAACACCGATAACATACATACCTAAATCTTTCTCCTTTTCCAGAACACCAATGGAAAGTGCTGGATGTTGCAGAATGAGTGCTCTGGCAGAAGCAAGACCCACAATTCCGCCACCAATAATGACTACATCAAATGAGCTTGAAGAGAAAGTCACCTTTAAAATAATGTATGTTTACAATAGACCTGATCAAACTCATATGCATAATGTACATCATCAAAGTACAATTAAGTTATTAGTTTGCAATCAATAAAATCAAATATTTATTGAAATTATACTAGTTGGTTTCATACTCATGAAGAAACCTTTAAAAGCAACCTGCACTGTTGGTTAGTAGTATAATGAGCTACTCCCAGCAGCCAGGGTGGCTAGTTGTCCAAGCTGGCTAAATCAGTGATTACTGAGTTAAGAATCACACTCATCACTAACACTTATACTCTCAAAATTCAAGTACAGTATTGCTGAGAATAAGATAATACATTAAGTCTTGAATGCCTTAGTGTGCAATAATATTCATAATTTTTTGTTGTTGTTGAGAAGGAAACAGCCAGTGAGAACATTAAACCCTGTAGACAAGAAATTCTGATATATGATCATTTCAAAAATTAAAAATTAGGCATGTATAGTCTAATTCTGCAATGAGATACTTAAAAGATTACCTTGAGCACTGACTTCATAGTCACCAAATTTATGTTTTATAGCAACATGGCAAATCTTGCTGCTCCTACACCCCACCTATTTCACCCTCTATTATAATATTTTGATGCAAAACCTAATATCATCTGTAAATATTTCAATTTTATTGCTTAAAGTTTATACACAATACCATTACTTAAACTAAAAATATTAACAGTACATTTTTATATCACCAAATATTCAGTACAAACTTAGAGAAGAAAACATAGGAGAAAATCTTCAGACTCTAGGACTAGGTGAAGAGTTAATACCAAAGGCATGACCCACAAAAGAAAAAAATAAAGTGGATTTCATCAAAATTTAAAAGTTTTGTTCTGCTACAGACCCCATTAAAAGGACAAGAAGACAACCAACAAATTGAGAGAAAATACTTGCAAACCACATGTCTAACAAAAAAGCTCTTAAGTAGGTTATATAAGAAATTTCAAAACAAATAAGCCATTTTGAAAAATGGGCAAAAATATGAACAATCACTTCACAAAGAAAATAGATATATAGATAGCAAATAAGTACATGAAAAAATGTTCATCACCATTTGTCATCAGAGAGATGCCAACTAAAACTACAAAGAGATGACTACACCCCTTTAAGAATGACTAAAATTTTAAAAATTGTAACATGAAATGCTGGTGAGGATCAGGAGAACGTGGATTACTTATATACTGGTGGTGGAAATGTAATGTCTGGGAAAAGCATGATAGTTTTTAAAAACACTAAGCATACCCTTACTCCATGTATTAGCAACTGCACTCTTGGGCATTTATTCCAGAGAATTAAATGTTCATACATAACCCTGTACATATGTTCATAGCAGCTTTATTCATGACAGCCCTAAACTGGGAACAATTTAGGTACCCTTCAACTGGTGAGATGTTAAAAAAAAAAAAAAAAAGAAATTGTGGTAGATTCATACCATAGATGCTATTCAACAACTAAAAGGAACAGCCAATTAATATAGCCAACAACCTGGATGGATCTCAAGGACATTAGACTGCATTAAAAAAAGCTAATCCCAGGGCCTCCCTGGTGGCGCAGCGGTTAGGCCCTGCGCTGTGGAGCTGTCGGCTGTGGAGCTGTCGGCAGCTGCGATGCGAGTTCGACGCCCGGCTGGGGAGAATCCCACATGGTGCGGCAGACCTTTTCTGCCTCGCCTGCTGCTCCCCTCAGCAGTGTATTTCTGACCTGCCTGTTCTGCTCCCCACTCTGTCTCTGGTGAACCCTCTCGCCACCCCACACCTCTGGCCTGTACCCCAGCTGTATGTATAAATAAATAAATCTTTAAAAAAAAAAAAAAAGCTAATCCCAAAAGGTTACATACTATGTCACTCCACTTATATAACAATCTCAATTCTCAAAATGACAGAATTATAGAGCATGAGAACAGATTAATGGTTGCCAAAGGTTAGGGTGGAGAGATGGGGCATGACTAGAAAAGGGTAGGTAACAGAAGGGATATCTTGTGGTAATGGATAATTTCTTTACCTTAATTATGGAAGTGATTACACAAATTAACACATATGATTAGTCGGCATAGACACATATGCACATACAAAAACTGGTGAAATATGAACAAGGTCTGTAGATTGTACCACTGTCAATTTCCCGTTTTGATAATGCTCTATACTTGTGTAAGATGTTATCATTGGGTAAATGGAGTTAAGAGCACAGGAAATCTCTCTGTACTATTTTTGCAACTTCCTATAGATCTACAATTATTTCAAACTAAAAAAGTACAAACAAAACCTTAACTAACCATACTTTTCTTTCCTTAAAAGCTTCTCCATGGCCTCCCTGGTTGCCAAGGGATTAAGTCTCAGCACTACGAAGCTACCAGCACCAGTTCGATCTCGCCGCCACGGAGCTTC